>JAQZBX010082472.1:0-13519 GCA_029593785.1 Cabassous unicinctus | reverse complement strand
TTCCCTAGGAGGAAGAAGGGTCTGGCTGGCAGCAGAGAGTGGTTTCTTTTCAGTGAGTTTGGCCAGCTGATCCCCTTTGAATCTAAAAAAAATAAAATAAAAATCCCCAACCAGCACTGAAGCAGCATCAGGGATGGGGGAAGGGTATCTGATCAGACAGGCTGTCAAACCCAGCTGCTCTGGGAAAGAGGAACTAGGTCAGAAGCGGATGGTGATAATTGCCTAATCAGCCCTGATCAGGAAAACTGTTGTTATAAACCTAGCTCACTTGAGGGAACTGGGGCAGAAAAAGCCAGATAAGCTTTCAGAAGACTACTTAACAGGTTGAGCGGGTTTAGCTCAGGGAAGGAACTGTTGCGTTGCATATATGAGGTCCCTGGTTTGATTAAGACAAGGGATCCATAGAGTGATCCACAGTGTTATCAAGCACCCAGCTGGAACCTTATGACAGGGAGCATATAGATGGAGATTTTTTGTTGTTGTTAGATTTAGGTTTTATGATCTATTTTTTTTAATCAGGTCTTTCTCTTCTTTCCTTTATTTTATTTGCTAAAACTAGGTACCTCACCTGAGGAGGGCAGTCTGCAGGTTGATTAATTGATATGCAAGGCAGCCTTTGAAGCACCCAAGGGTCCTAATAGTGAAGACTGACTCACCAGGCTTTTGTTGTTGTTGTTCTTGTTTTGTTTCTTGTTTGTTGTCTTTTCTCCTTCTTGGTTTCCTTTTTTTCTTTTACTTGTCTTTTCTACCTACATCAGTTTTTTCTTTCCTTCATTTTCCTAACTTCTGTTTTCTATTGCTTTCCATTCATTCCACCTCTTCTGAAGTCTTCATTTCTTATTTCTCTCTCTTTTTTCTCTGTATTATTTTTTGTCCTTTATTTCCTTCTCATCTTTCTGGCATTTTAATTCATTCTATTTTATTCTCTATTATTTTCTAATTTCATTTTTTCTATTCTACCATTTTATTGTGATTCTTTTGTATATTTTTACGATTTTTAATTGTATTACCTATTTCTTTCCTGCCTCTTGTATTGTTCCTCTTCTACTTTTATTAATATTAATAATATTCTTTTTCTCTTCTCTCTTTCATTTTCACTGGTCCTATTATTTTTTTAAGGGAGCACAGACAACTGCAAGGATATAAAATAAGAGGAACCAAGTGTCAAAAAGAAATCCACACACAGAAATAAAATAAAATCATAGAGTAAAAAGAGAAACTAACCAAATGAATAAGTCCATCAATATAAACAGTTGCCTAGACTCCAAGAAAAAAATTATAAGCCATATGAAGAAACAAGAAGACATTGCTCAGCCTAAGGAACAAATTAAAAAAACAGGAGGACATGCATATTGTGAACATTTAATCAGGGATGCCCAAACAAATATCATGAATCAACTTAATGAAGTAAAGTTAGGATAAAGTGTATTAAGAAGACACTGGGCCACCTATTCTATTCCTCCCTCCCCCTCCCCTCAGAACCCATGGAAATCCCCAAGCTTCACACCTTGAAGAACAAAACTCATATTTCCTTGCAACAACATTGAGGCCTTGAAGTACTGGCCCTTCCTCCCCTATTAGTCACTGTTTATGCTCTTGATAGACACCTGCCATTCTATTTGAGAATATAGCAGTTCTCAAATAGAGTATCCCTTGCATGGGAGTCCAACACCTTCCCACTCAGCATGTGGACCTACACCCACTGATACAGCACACTGTGACAAGATGAACACTCACACATTCCATTGAAACTTACCCCAGGTGTGCCTTCTACCACATATCCACCACAAGCAATACCCTAAACCAGTAACCCTCCACTTCCATATTTGCTAAAAGGACATTGCCAACATTGTAGTTAGGGAGAGGGAAAAACAGATGTAACATGGGGGCATTTTCAGAACTTGGGAATTTTCCAGAATTATATTGAGATGGCAGATGCAGGCCATTATATAATTTACAAAATTGCATGTGATAAAGTGAAAAATACAATGTAAACTATAATTCATGCTTAGTGGCAATCCTTCAAAATGTGTTCATCAACTATAACAAATGAACCACACTAATGAAGGATGTTGTTAAAGTGGGAAAAAGTGGGAAGGGTAGGGAATGGGGCATATGGGAATTCCCTATATTTTTTTATGCAACATTTATTTAATATAAGTACCTTTTAAAAAATAAAGAAATATATTGAAAAAATAAGACAATGGGAGAACATCCTGAAAAAATTATATACTTAAATAAAAAGATAACAGATCTGACAGTGATGAATAGCACAATGCAAGAAATAAAAAAATATGCTGGAAACACATAGCAGCAGATTTGAACAGGCAGAGGAAAGAATCAGCAATGTCAAAGACAGCACATCTGAATTCAGATAGATAAAAATATTTTAAAAATCCAGCAGAGACTCAGGGATTTGAATGACAAAAAGAAATGCACAAATATATGCATTATAGGCATCCCAGATGGAGAAGATAATGGAAAGGGGGCAGAAGGAGTTTTGGAGAAAATAATGGCTGAAAATTCTGAACTCTTTTGAGCATAATGACATAAATGTCAAGAAAGTGCAGCACACCCTAAACAGTATAAATCCTAACGGGCATAACCCAAGATATGTACTTATTAAATTGTCCTATGCTCAAGACAAAAAGAGAATACTGAAAGGAACAAAACAAAAGAGATCCATCACATACAAGAGAAGCTCAATACAATTGAATGCTATTATCTCATCTGAATCCATGGAGACAAGAAGGAAATGGTAAGACATAGACAATGTGCTAAAAGAAGTAGAAATAAGGAAATAACAAAGATTAGAGCAGAGTATAACCAAGTGTGTTTCTTTGAGAAGAATTATAAAATTGACAAACCTGTAGCTAAATTAACAATGAAAAAAAGAGAGACGATGCAAATACCCAAAATGCGAAATGAAGAAGGAGATATCACCATTGATCCCACAGAAATGAAGAGTACCATAAGAGGGTACCTTGAGATATTTTTGCCAACAAGATGGATAACTTAGATGAAATGGAATAATTTCTAGAAAAACAAAAGCAGCCCTCATTTATGAAGTAATAAATTGATAAACTCAACAGACCAATCAAAAATGACATGATTGAGTTAGTCATCAAAAATGTCCCAACTAAGAAGAAACTAGAACCAAATTACTTCACAGGTAAATTTCTAAACATTCTGGCAAGAATTAACACCAATGCTGCTTAAATGTTTCCAAAAGATAGAAGTGGAGGAAATATTTCCTAGTCATTCTATGGTGCCATCACAAAGGCTCAAAAAGACACCACAAGAAAAGAAAACTAAAGATCAATCTCTCTAATGAACCTGGACACTAAAATCCTCAACAAAATTCTTACTAATCATATTACACAGCACATCAAACTAATTACACACCACGACAAAGTGGATTTTATCCTGGTATGCAAGGATGGTTCAACCAAGAAAATCAATGTTATATACCACATTAAAAGATCAACAGAAAAACATCACATGATCATCTCTATTGACACAGAAAATGAATTTTACAAATACAGCACATTTTCTTGATAAAGGACACTTCAAAAGATAAGAATACAAGGAAACTCCCTCAATATGATAAAGGATATATCAAACAACCATAGTTATCATCATATTCAATTGAGAAACCCTAAAAGATTTCCCTCTAAGATCTGGAAGAAGACAAGGATGCCCACTGTCACAGCTCTTATTTAATATTGTGTTAGAAGTACTCGCTTGAGCACTTAGGCAAGAAAAAAAATTAAAATGTATTGAAATTGGAAAGGAAGAAGTAAAAATTTCACTCTTTGCAGATGACTTAGTCTTATACATAGAAAGTCCTGAGAAATCATCAACAAAACTTGTAGAGCTGATAAATGAGTTCAGTAAAGTGGCAGGATATAAGAACAACACAAAGATCAGTAGCATTTCTGTACACCAATAATGAGCAATCTGAGGAGGAAATAAAGAAAAAATGCATTTATAATAGCAACTAAAAGAATCAAATACTTATTTATAAACTTAACTAAATATGTAAAGGACTTGTATTCAGGAAACTATACAACATTGTTAAAGGAAATCAAAGAACTAAATAAATGGAAAAATATTCCCTGTTCATGGCTTGGAAGGCTAAATATCCTTCAGATGTCTGTCCTACACAAGTTGATTTACAAATTAAACACAAACCCAATAAAAATACCATAGCATATTTTTACTGAATTGGGGAAGCGAATTATGAAAAAGAAAATAAAATAGGAGCAATCACACTACTTGACTTTAAAACATACTACAAAGATACAGTTTTCAAAACTGCATGGTATGGGCACAAGGATAAATGTACTGATCAATGGAGCAGAACTGAGAGTTCTGATGTAAAACCTTGCATTTACAGTCAACTGATTTTCTATAAGGCTACTAAGTCCACTCAACTGGCTGAGAATGGCCTCTTCAAGAAATGGTGCTTGGAGAGCTGGATATCCATATCCAAAATAATAAGGAAGGATGACATTCTCATACTCTATACAATATATAATTCAGGAAGGATAAAAAAAATATAAGTATAAAACCCAAGTCCATAAACCTCCTAGCAAATAATAAAGGGAAGCATTTATGTGAGCTTGTACTAGGAAATGGTTTCATAAACTTTACATCCAAATCAAGAGCAATGAAAGAAAAAAATAGATAATGGGACCTTCTCAAACTTAAAAACATTGCACTTCAAAGGAGTTTTCAAGAAAGTGAAAAAGCAGGGTACTCAATGGGAGAAAACATTTGGTAACAATTTATCTCATAATGGCCTAATGACCAGCATATATAAAGAAGTTCTGCATGTCAAAAACAAAAAAACAATCAACTTATTTAAAAATTGGGCAAGAGATTTGAATAGACACTTCTCCAAAGAAGAAACAGAAATGGATAAAAAGCACATGTGATGGTGCTCAACGTCACTATCTATTGGAAAAATGCAAATCAAAACTTCAAAGAGATATCATTTTACACCCATTAGAATGGCAGCTATTAAGTAAACAGATGATTAAAATTGTTGGAAAGAATGTGAAGGAAAGGGATCACTTATCCATTTTGGGGGGGAATGTAGAATTGTGCACGCACTTGGGAGGACAGTTTGGTGATTCCACTGGAAGCTAACTATAGAACTGTCATATGATCCAACAATCCCATTCATGGGTGTATACTCAGAAGAATCAAAAGCAGGGACTCAAACATATATATGACTACCAATGCACATAGCAGCATTATTCACTATTGTCAAAATTTGGAAGTAACTGAAATGTCCATCAACAGAGGAATGGATAAACTAACTGTGATGTATACATACAAAGGACTATTACTCAGTTGTAAGAAGGAATTCAGGATTAACAGATAGGATAACATAGATGAATCTTGAAGACCCTATGTTGAGTTAAGTGAACCAAGCACTGAAGGAGAAATATTACATCACCTCTCTGATATAAATTAAGCAAATTGAGCAGACTCAGAGAGCTAGAGTCTGGAAGATAAGCTATCAGGAGACAGAAAGGAGTATAGGGTGGTGAGCTGATGCCCATACAGGCAAAATCTTTGATAAGGTTCAAGGCTGCTTTTGGGTAGTGGATGGGTGTGAGAGTGGAATGATGGTGTTAGGTGATATTGGTCTGTGAGGCACAGTTGGGGAGGAGGGCTGAGTTGGAATATCCATGGAAATGTGGGTAGGGTTGGAGAAAGGAGCAGTTGAACTCTGTGGATTTATGGGTCTGTGGTTAAAACTACAATTTTGGGAATTTTCTTTTGACAAATATGGCAGGGGAGGGTTTCTAGTGTAGAGCTTTACCTGTGTGTGGGGGTATATGGGATAGGGCACACCCAGACCATGCTTCTATAGAATATGTATGTGTTCCTCTTGTCAAAGTGTGTTATCTCAGTGGGTGAAGACGGAAATAATAAAGAAGAAAATAACAAATTCCCAGCCTGGGGAGTCATACTATGTTCTCATTTAGAGGGAAAAGAATTCCTTGAGAACTTAGTCAGTACCAAATAAAAGAAAACAGACCAATAAATCAAGACCTCAATATTATTGCAAGTAAATATGAATCATATTATTAAAAAAATTGAAACTTAGTATTTGCCATAAGTGCTGAGGGGAATGAGAGGGTCATATAAATAAATGGATTACAGGGAATTTTTATGGAATTAGAATTGTTGTGCATGATCTTGCAATAACAAATACAGGCCATTTTAAATTTCTTCAAAAGCTTTAAAAGTGTACATTCTAAAATGCAAACTATAATGTAAACTATTGACCATGCTTATAAGCAAAGCTTCAGTATTTGTATATCAATTGTAACAAATATACCACCAATGTATAAAATGTTATTAATGGGGTGGTGGAAAAAGGGGATATTGTTGATTATATAGGGATACACTATATTTTTATGTGACTTTTCTGTAACCTAAAGCATTTTTGAAGATAAAATGTAAAAAAAAAATAAGACATTGGGATATATACAGAATAAAATGTCATTGTAGATACAAGACAACAGATCTTTCAGTGATGAAAGACACAATGTATATTTTTTAGATTATTGCAATTTTTAAAATGTTATTTTTGTATTTTAGTATTTTTAAAACTATTATTATAATATTATTTTCTTATTAATTTTAATTGGTTATTTTGTTGCCTTCATTTCTGTAGAGATTTTGGATTTCAGATGGATCACAACTGTGTCAATGGATGATCACTGGTCTGGGATGTCAGTGATGGGGGATTTATTGGGATGGGCATGACTGTAAGGCATATGAGCATTTTAAATTGCTCTTTAGGCATTTTCTCAGTAGGTGGAGTTCCACACAATAACCAAATGAAGATTGAATTCCCATCCTGGAGAGTTCTGGTATATTCTCTAACAGGATGGCAAGAATCCCTGAGTACAAGGGCAATGCCTAAGGAAGGAAGACAGATCATTATTCCAGATCCTTCATATTGATGACAGTACTCATGAAAAGTTCTTGTTCACAACTATTCTTGTGAAATTGAAATTTAATTTAGTATTTTATATTGGCTAAGAATTACCTCCTGAAACCCTCCTTGTTGCACTAATATGGATTCTGTCTAAGCCAAACTCAGCATATAAATGCACTAATTTCCCATTGGTGTTGTGCATAACTCCCAGGGATAAACCTCCCTGGTACTGAGGGATTATCACCAATCATCAACTAGCAATGAAACTGAAAACAGATTTTGACAAAAAGGGGGAAGTATTGAATACAAATGAGTTTTTGAGGTTAAGAGATTTCAAAGTGAGTCTTAAGTTCATTCCAGAGATTATGCTTATGCATGTCTCAGCAGGATCTCATTGACTGCCATAGTAAACAGTGCTTCAGTAGGGCTCCTGTGCACTATAGAGATATCCAGGCACTATGTAGGTCAGAAAGCTCAAGAATTCAGCACCCTGTCAGTGGGCCTTACTTTGGAATTTATGCTTCTTAGTGTAACAGAGTTTGACTCATTTATTATATCCTTACACATGGTTCTTGTGCCCCTTTTATTTGGACCTATAATTATCATGACACATTAAATATTTGCCCCAGAGTCTTAAATCTTTGATCTGTTTATATGTTAGTTGAGCCCTGAATCTCAACAGAGTTTCAACACTTACTCTCCAGTTCATTTATCTCACACAGGACACCTAAAAATGAGATGTAGATAGACAATGCCATCCACAAATCCTCAAGATAAGGAAGTGAATAATGGACTAAAGTAGATGCGTTATTATTCTATTATCAACTTATTATTATTCTAGCAAAGGAAGAACAATT
This sequence comes from Cabassous unicinctus, assembly GCA_029593785.1. Lineage (NCBI taxonomy): Eukaryota > Metazoa > Chordata > Mammalia > Cingulata > Chlamyphoridae > Cabassous > Cabassous unicinctus. The sequence goes on along the minus strand of JAQZBX010082472.1, from coordinate 5,698 downwards.
ATCATTGATATAAAGGCAGTGAACACCAGAGGTTCTGAGTGGAGGGTGAGGGAAGAATAAGTATAATAGGGGAGAATTTTGGAGAAATTGGTTTTGTCCTGCATGATGTTTCAATGATGGATGCAATGCAGCATATATTTTATCATAACTACAAATTTTGCAAGACAGAGTGTAAACTATAATTTAAACTATAGTCCACATTTAGTAGTAATGCTTTGATATGGGTTAATCAATTGTGACAAAATGTACGACACTAAGGATGGATGTTGTTAATGATCAAAAGTGTAGGAGGGGAAGAAATTGGGGCATATGGGAATCCTCTACATTTTTTATGAAACATTTATGTAATCTAAAACTTCTTTAAAAATAAAAAAAATTAAAAATGCTAATATGGAAAAAACAATAGTGCTTCTATACACTAGTAATGAGTAATTGGAGGAGGAAATCAAGGAAAATGGAAAAATTCCATTTACAATAGCAGCAAAAATTCAAATATTTAGGAATAAACTTAACCAAAGATGTAAAGAACTTTATTCAGAATCTTACATAACATTGCTACAAGAAAATAAAGAAGCCTTAAATAAATGGAAGTACATTCCATGCTCACATGTTAGAAGGATAAATATTAAGATGTCATTTTAACAAAATTCATTTACATGTCTAATGCAGTCCCCAACAAAATTCCATTAGCCTAATTTGCAGATGTGGAAAAGACAAATATCAATTTTATTTGGAAAGTTAAAGGGCTCAAAATTACCAAAATATTCATGAGAAGGAAGAGCAAAGCAGGAGGACTTTAGCTTGAAGTCTATAAACTATATTACAAAGCTACAGTGGTAAAACAGCATTTCACTGTCATAAAGATAGATATACTGACCAAAGGCATCAGATTGAGAGTTCAGAAATAGGTCCTATGTCTAAGGTCAATTGATTTTTGACAAGGCTTCCAAGTCCACTCAATCTTGACAGAAATGTTTCTTTAGCAAATGTTGCTGGGAGACCCAGATATCCACATGTGAAAGAAATAAAGAGGACAACTATCACACACTTCATAGAAAAATTAACTCAAAATGGACCTAAGATCTGAATATGAAAGCTGTAACCATAAAACTCCTAGAAGAAAATGTAGGGAAGGATCTTCAATATCTTATGTTAAGAGGTGGTTTCTTAGTCCTTCATCCAAAGCAAAAGCTGTTAACTAAATTAAAAAAAAAAAAAAGATAAACAGGACACCCTGTGAATCCAATATAATCTAATATGCATAGAGGGACAGACCAGTTTACAAACATAATCCAATATTTATTTTGGAATTCATAAACATACCAAACTGCCACACTCCACCCTCTGAATTCCAAAAAGACCTTACAATATTCAAAAAACCTTATTTCAGTAACAATACTAAGTACAAAATCATAATCAGTTTGAAGAAATACAGTTTGTCTTGAGACAAAGTCCTGTCTGCTGTAGACCTCTGAAACTTACAAAACCATTTATCTGCTTCCAGTACACAGACAGACAAAAGATAAACATTTCCATTATCATAAAGAGAAATTGGGAGGGAAACATGAGTCAAGGTTAATCTACAGTTCAGTAAACGTGCAGGGCAAACTCCATTTGATTTCAAAGTCTGAGAGTACTTCTTAACATGATGATTTCTTCTCCCTAGGGCCACATGTGTCCCCACCCTCTCCACAAGCTAGTTGAACAGTCACTTTATTGGTTCCACCCTCATCAAGCATCTGAGTGGCGACCAAGCTCTAGGCCTCATCCTCAAAGAGCATTGGAGTGATTGGCACACCTTAACTGATCTTGGCTTAGAGTCTTAACCCCCCTAGTACAGTGAAGTGAAGGAAACATCCTCACTAACCTTTGGCATATAGGCTCAACCCTCTCAGAGAAACAAGTTAACCACCTGGACTTCCCTAGCCCATGGGGGAAAGATACACACCTCTCAGACCTATAGGGTGGTGACCTTAACCACCCAAAGCATTTGGGAAAGTGTTCCACCCTCTCTGTAGCCTGGGGTGACAAAACTCTCCCCAACATCAGATGAGAACATCCACCCTCTTCAACACCTTCCCTGTACACATGGGTGGGGTTCCTCTTTTGGTCCAAGATGATGTCTTAATTCCAGATCTCAGCTTCCATGGTTTTCCTCTTAAAGCTGTTTCTCCTGCAATGTCTCCTTTACATGTCACTTTTAGTCCATACAGCTCTCTCAAAAAGCTTGTTGGTTTAGCATGCATTAAGCAGGCATTCAAGTCATCAGACAGTAAGTCTTGCCACAAGTCGTTCCTAGATAACTGTATCTTCTATGCTGATTTACATGTTCCAAGTTTAGTTAAGTCCTCAAATGGGGCACTATCATTTGGTAGCTTGATTTCCAGAGACTTGGAATTTCCAAAATCAGTTTCTGTTTTCTTTGTGCCCAACAGTTCAGTCATCAGCTTGTCTCTCTTGTCCAGCATTTTTCCATAAGCTGCAAGGAGAAACCAAACTGCATTCTCGAAATTTACTTTGGAATGTTCTTCAGCTAAATGCCCAGGCTGGTTATTTTCAAATTCTGCCTTCCATAAAACATTAAAAGTCAATCTTGACAAGTTCTCTATGACTTTAATACACAGATCACCTTTTTTCCAGTTTCCAATAATAGTTTCACCATTTACTTCTAAGGCATCATAAAAGTCTCTTCAAAGCACTCTAAAGGCCTCTTACATCAAGCATCTCACAATTCCTCCAAAAAATACCCCTCACCCATTTATAAAACCTTTTCATCATTTTGGCAATTGCAAGAGCACTACCCCCACTCTCGGTTGCCAAATTCTTTATTAGTCAGAAAAGGGATGCTGATGCAAAACACCAGAAATCTGTTGGATTTCATAAAGGTTATTTATTTGGGGTAGAAGCTTACAGTTACCAGGCCATAAAGCATGTTACTTCCCTCACCAAATTCTGTTTTCATATGTTGGAGCAAAATGACTGATGGTGTCTGCCAAGGGTTCAATTTTCCTGAGTTCCTCTCTTCCGGGGGCTCATTTCTCTCCAAGCTCAGCTGCTGTGCTCTCTCCACAAGGCCAGCTGTAGACTATCAGGCAAATGGCCCTCTCTCTCTCCTTTGGGTTTCTGCCATGTCTAAGGAGCCATCGCTATACCTCTGTGTTCTTCTCCTGTATGTGTTCTTCCTGGGTTCTGATATGAAAACTCCAACCTTCATTCTATGCAGAGTGGTTTCTCTGTGACTCCCCACCCACCAAGTGGGAAGTGATACATTGCCTTACTGACATGGCCCAATCAAAGCTTTAATCATTATTTAACCAAATAAAAGTGAAACTTCTAAATCCAATATGATCTAATATGTCCAGAGGGAGAGACCAGTTTACAAACATAATCAAATATCAATTTTCAGAATTCATAAACAATATCAAACTGCCACACCATGTATTCAATAGGGGTTTAATATTCATGATATATAATGAGATAATATAACTCAATAGTAACAAGACAAAAAACCAAATTGACCTATTGGCAAAAGATTGAAAAGTAATTTTTCCAAAGAAAAAATATAAATGACTAAAAATTACATGAAAAGAGGTTCAACATCATTAGCTATTAGGGGAATGCAAATCAAAACTGTAATGAGATACCATTTCACACCTTATAGAATGGTCATTATTAAAAAAAAAAACAGAAAACTGCAAGTGCTGCAGAGGATGTAGCAAAATAGGAACACCCCTTCATTGTTGGTAGGGATGCAGAATAGTAGAGTTGCTGTTGAAGAATGTTTGGTGGTTCCTCAGTAACTAATTTTAGGTCTGCCATATGATTTAACAATCTCACTACAAAGTATATACTCAGAACTAAAAGCAGGGATCCAAACAGATATTTGCACAATCATGTTCATAGCATCTCTATTCACAATTGCCAAAAGTTAAAAAAAAAAAAACTAGTGTCTGTCACCTGATAAATGTATAAACAAAATATGGTATGTAAATATGGTGAAATATTATTCAATCTTAAAAATAAATGAATTATTTATGCTTGTAATAACATGGATGAACCTTGCGGACATTAGTTAGAGTGAAATAAGTCAGACACAAAAGGGAAAATGTTGTATGACCTCACTAATATGAACTAAATACACTGCACAATCTCATGGAGTTAAAGGCTGGATTATTGGTCACCAGAATATAGAATGAGGGTAGAGAATGGGGAACTGAGGTTTCATTTGTGCAGAATTTGTAATAATGTTGATTGTAGATGATTGGAAATGGATAGAGGTGAATGGTAGCATTTTATAGTGGTTATAATTAGCAGGGTCAATATCAGGGTGTGATTGTGATTGAAATGGAAATTTTAAGGTAGTGTATGGCACTAGAAGTAAAGCTAGAGGAAGACTCATGGGACGTATAGCATAATGAACAGTGTTGTGGACAACAAGGGATGTTGATTGCAGAAATATAAGAATGGTGTTACATTAATTAGAAAAAATGTACATTAATATTACAAGTTCTTAATAATAAGATAAGGGCAAAAGCACCCTTAAAGCAATCTATAGACTTAGTGAATAGCAATATATTATTAGTAATATTTTTCAACTAATTGGAAAAAATATTATAAGTGAAAGACACCGGACACAAAGTACAACATATTGTAAGACAGTATTTATATAAAATGTAAAAAGAAATAAATTTATATAAAATTAGATTACCAGTTATGTATGACTGGGGAATGATAGTGGTATTAAGAGATGACTGCTAAGATATAGGGGCAATGAAAATGCTTTAAAGTTGATTGCAGTGTTGAACAAACAACTCTTTGGTTATCCAAAAGCCACTGAATGCACACTTTGGACGTATTGTGCAGTATGTGATTATATCTCAATAAAATTGGTTTAAAAAATGCTACCATTAAAGTTACTGTCTAGGTAACCAGGAGTGTTTGCAATGGCATGGAGGTTTGTGCAGTAATAACTTATGGCTATGAATCAGAACACTCCATTGAAAGAGGAATGATAGCCAGATTTTCAAACTCTTGTGTTTAGTAATATTTGATCAAGAATAAACAATACCAATAGATGAATGCAGAACTATATGATTATACAAAATGCCGTTAATTGTACACATTGGATGGATTGTATCCTTTATTAATATGTATCCAAAAATTTGATTTGTTTAATAAAAGAATATAAAATAGAGATTGGAACATAAAAGAGGTAAAGCACTGGATGAAAGAGTAAATACCTAGGTTGTAACTTGATGAGCCTTTAAATTTTATGACAGTTTTAAACAACAGCAGACATTCTATTCAGAGGAAATGAAGGAGTTGAAGACAAAGGCAGCACTGGAAGTATTCAAGCAGGAACAGAAGTATGAGCCAATAAAATAATTCAGCAAATGCAACCCATTCCTGTACTCCAATATATAAACTCCTTAACATGAACAAGAAGCTTGCATACTTCAAGGAGAAAACTTTCATTATCAAAAATATAATCCTGCTCTAGTAACAATGTATGACTTAAAATTTTACTTCATCATATTTAAGGTCTTCTTGACTCTAGGTTGCTCAAGATGCATGTAATGAGTAAATAAAGAAAATTTATAGCTCTGAGGATTTGAAAGCTGCTAAAACCGGCCTTTTAGCTGCTACAGGACAAATGACAGTTTGCAAGCTTTCCTCCCGAAGCATTTTTCAAGGGCCC
>JAQZBX010082471.1:0-13519 GCA_029593785.1 Cabassous unicinctus | reverse complement strand
GCAATGAACCCTGGAATGTGAACAGCTGAGGTGAACATGTCAGTAACTTTGCATTACTTAAGTGTTATTGCTGAAAGAAGAAGAAACATACATAGAGGCAGTCCTTGCTTAACATGGTCCATGCTAACTGAATTTGATCTTTGTCACCACAGAGCCATGCAAATCAAATTGAAGACATGTTCTTATCTCAGTTGTTGCCATGGAGCCAAGCAAAATGAGGACCACCTTACTTGTCCATTAACAGACACCATACTAAATATGGATCGTATAGATTACCCTAACCCCTTCCACAAATTTTCTAGGGCAGTGAATTTTATTTATAATACTCTTGTAATCTTATCTAAGGATTCCAAATCCTTCTATTTTAACAGGTTATATCAAAATCAGCCAAACCAGTTCGTTTTCTCTCATTCTTAGATGTCTCTAGGGAAGTTATTACTGATTTTATTACTTTTTGTTTTGTAAATCTTATTTTTCCTCTTATGTAAAATCAAAGAATTATTTTACAAAAGAAATCAAAGAAAAAATGAAAGATAAAATGTGCTTTTTAATCTTCTTTTCCAATGAGAAATTATTAGGGCTTCATTGTTTCTCTTGAAGAAAGTACTTACCTCATTACTTACTGTGTTGATCTGCTTTATTTTTTTTAATTTTAACAAATTCTGATTTTTCCTTTAGATACGCCATGAAGTCAGTGTTAATAATGTAACTCATAAACTGTGCAGTAACCAATGCTTTAATAAGTACAGATTAACCAATGGTCTAATAATGAATTGCTGTGAACAGTGTGGAGAATACATGCCTAGTAAAAGTGCTGGAAACAATGTCCTGATTGAAGGTCAGCAGAAAAGATTTTGCTGCCAAAGTTGTGTTAATGAATATAAACAGGTAATTCTTTTTAATGACCTTTAAAAGTGTACAGTAGCTTCACCTTGTTAATTACATTAACCAGATTTATCTTAGAATTTCATTTAGTCCCATTTTTGTCACTCTCTCATTAAGCATGTACATCTCAGTTGAGTATTGAAATACACTAATGAGGAGTATTAAAATATCAATTGTTATTAAGCTTGTTTTTAAATGTTTGCTTTTTGTAGAAGTTACAGCAGAGTAATCTTTCTTCTCAATTCTCTCCTTGCAGTGATGGAGTTAGAATTTTAGAAACTGTATTACGGATTAACTTGTGTTTGAATATCTTTTTTAGACATGGTGTTTGCTGATGGGAAACTGGCTAGAGAGAGAGTTGTAGTATAAGGTTCTTTTTTTAATATATGTTTTTTGTTGGAGAAGTGAACTTATAAAACAATCATACATAATGTGCAGAATTTCCCTATAACACCCCTCCACCAAACCTTATGTTATTGTGGAACATTTGTTACAGATTATGAAAGAACATTATCAGAATATTACAACTAACTATGGTCTCTAGTGTACATTTGGTATTTTTCCCTATTATTAACATTATGTGTTAGTATTGTATATTTGTTATAGTTCATGAGAGAACACTCTCATATTTGTACTGTTAACCACAGTCCATCTTCTACCACATGGTTCACTGTGTTATACAGTCCCATGCCATGTACAGTCTATCCAAAGTATAACTCAGTGGCTCTCACTTTCATCACAGAGTTGTGCAGTCATCGCCTCAGTAAATTTTTGAACGTTTTCCTTAATCCAAAAGAAAAAATCCCATACACTCCTATTATTGATCCTTGTAATATAAGGTTCTTATGCAGAAAATTTTCTTTATCATGAACTTTTGTTGAAATATAATTTGCATTCAATATAATGTACAAATATTAAGTGTACAGTTGGTGTTTTGACAGTTCTAGGAACCCACTTAATCACCAGCCAAAACAAGATATAGAACTTTTCCAACTTCATTAAGTTCCTTCATGCCCTTTTCTTTCTTTCTGTAAATGGATATTTATGTTGTTAGCAGTTCCCTATTATAACATTCTTGTTTTACACACCTGTTTTTCATTTCTCCCAGTAAACACATAGAAGTACAATTGCTGGGTCACAGGGTAGATATTTGCTTAACTTTATAAGAAACTGCCAGATTCTAAAGTGTGCTATTTTGCATTCCCACCAACAATTTGATGGTTCCAGTTGTTCCACAGTCTAACTAAAATTTGGTGTTGTCAATTTTATTGATTTAAACTAGAGGGTATAATTGATTATATCCTTGTAGTTTTTTTATTTGTTTGTTTTTAAGAGGTACTGGGGATCAAACCCAGGTCCTTGTACATGGGAGGCAGGCGCTCAACCACTTGAGCTACATCTACTCCCCTCCTTGCAGGTTTTTTTGTGGGTTTTTTTTTCATTTATTTATTTTTTAAGATACTTAGATTACATAAATAGTTACAGCAAATATATAGGGGATTCCCATACCCTGCTCCCCACACCTCCCACATTTTCCCACATTAGCAACATCTTTCATTAGTGTGGTACATTCATTGCAATTGATAAACACATTTTGCAGCATTGCCACTAAGCATAGATTATAGTTTACACTCTTTCCCACTCAATTCTGTAGGTTATGGGAAGATACATAATGGCCTGTATCTGTCGTTGTAAGGTCATTCAGGATGATTCCCAAGTCCTGAAAATGCCCCTGTACTACACCTGTTTTTCCCTCTCTCTATCCTCAGAACCTCCAGTTGCCACTGCCATCACATCAGTGATGTATCTTCCATTGCTAGAATCACAATAAGTCTATAGTAGAATACTAGTAAATCTACTTTAGTCCATAGCTCATTCCCCAATACTGAGGATTCTGGGATGGTGATGACCACTCCACCTTTAGTTGGGGGGCTTTGATCCCATATGGGTGATGAATGGGACTCTCTTGCTTGCAGTTGTAGACACTCTTGGTTCCTTGGTACATTAGTTATCCATCACCTCCTCCTCGCTAGTTGTCCTGGGTGAGTCCAGTGAACTGGAGAGTAGGTGATGCAACTCCGTTGAGATTCAGGGCCCAGCTGGCACATGGACAGCCCAAAGATTTAAGTCTCTTGGATGTACACCTACCAACTGTAGTACTAATTATAAGTTCAAATAGGACAGAAGAGCCATGTGTAGGGAAACCATAACTGAGTCCAACTCTGTCACACTGGGGAGCATAAATTCCAAAGTAGGGCCCACTGGCAAGGGACCAGACTCTTGAGCCATCTGCTCTGACTATAGTGTCTGGATGTTTCCAGAGCCCTCAGGAGCCCTGCTATTTGGGGTAGTATCTACTTTGGCTGTCAATGAGATCCTGCTGAGACATGCATAAGCGTTACCTCTGGAATGACCTCCCAACTCACTTTGAAGTCTCTTAGCCATGTAAACTCATTTGTCATTACATTTTCTCCCTTTTGGTCAAAGTCCATTTCCATTGCTTGTTGGTACTTAGTAGCAATCCCTTGGTGCTAGGGAGTCTTATCCCCGGGAGTCATGTCCCACACTGGGGGGAAGTTATTGCGTTTATATGCTGAGTTTGGCTTAGAGAGAGCCACATTTGAACAACAAGGAGGCTCACAGTAGGTAACTTAGGCACCCTACAACACCAAGCTAAGTTTCAGTTTCAAGAGCAAAGGCTTATAAGCATAGTCATCAATATCAAGGGCCCATCAATGGACCATCCTCCTTCACTAGTCATTGCCCCTGTACTTGGGGGATTGTTGCTGTTCCATTAGAGAATGTGGCAGAGCTCCCCAGGATGGGAATTTGATATTCTTTTGGTTATTGTGTGAATCTCTACCCACTGTGGCAATGCCCCATGAACAACTGAACGCATTTATATGCCTTATGTATATGCCCAGGTGAACTTCCTCCCAGGTATCCCCAATCACTGACATCCTACACCAGTGGTCCTCTCCTGCCACAGTTGTAACCCTTCTGTGATCCAAAACTTCTTCAAAAATGAAACCAATAAAATAGCCAAATACAATTAATAAAAAAATGAAATAATAATGATAAATTTAAACATAAGAAATAAAATACAGAAAATTTTAAAAAAAAACTAAAAATAAAATAAGAAAATTGAGATATTAAAAGATAATTTTTTTTTTACATTTTGCCTTTCATCACTGTAAGATCTGTTGTCCTGTATGTACAGTGACATTTTCTTCCATTTATTCCCCCAGCGTCTTTTTTATCATTTTGTCTTTAAAGAAGTTTTAGGTCACAGTAGTCACACACAGAGTACAGGGGAGTCCCATTTACCCAACATCCTCCCCCTTTCCCCCCTTCCCGTGTTAATAACCTTTTTTATATGTGGATGATACATTTGTTACAACTGATACACAAATATTGAAACATAGCTACAAACCATGTTCAATGGTTTACATTATGGCTTACAATTTGGACCATACACTTTTATAAATGTTTGATGAAATTTAACATGGCCTGTATCCATAATTAGAAAATCATGTAGAATACTTCCATCACCCCTAAAATACCCCCTGTTCCATCTATTCTGTTCCTCCCTCCCCTTCCCCTTGGGGCCCATGGCAACTACCAGGCTTCGCTCCTTTAATTTATATTAATATATAATATATATTTTATTATATATTTGTGTGTATAGTAATTATATTAGTATATTAATATATATTTATATTAATTTATATTTCCTTGGCCACTAATGTTTCCTTTTTATTACTTGTATATTTTCTTTTGTGAAGTGTCTGTTCAAGTTTTTGGCCCATTTTTTTTTAACTTTATTTTTAAAGAAGTTTTAGCTTACAAAAAAGTTATATCAAAAATATAGCGGATTCCCATATACCCCAATCCCACCCCTCTCACACTTTGGCCTATATTTTTGTGTCCTGTCTAAGAAATCTTCACCTACCAAAGTTACAAAAACATTATATTCTTTCATCTAGAAACTTTTTAGACTTAGCTCTTGTGTTTAGTTCTGTAATCTATCTGTAATTAATTTTGTATATGGTATGAAGTATGGGTTGAGGAATTATCAACTACCTGGTTTTAAGACTTATTATAAAGCTATAGTAATTAAGACAGTGTGGTGTTGGCATATAAAAGTAACAAGTAGGTCAATGGAATAGGATAGACAGAAATAGTACCACATGTATATGGTCAGTTGATTTTAGAACAGTGTACCAAGTCAACTTGATGGGAAATGCAAGGAATTTAACAAAAGATGCTGGAACAGTTTTTTGTTGATATGAAAGTGAATGCTTCTTGGCTCTGTGATATTCCATATAGAAAAATAAATTCAAGATGGGTAATAAATGTAGCAGCAGGAATATTCTTACCACCCCTTTGTCCCCCATTTCACTGGATAAGGATTTCAGTTGTTAGCTTTTAGGGAAAAATAATCCCGGAAGTGCTGGGCTTATTGATCAAAAGAACCAGTAGATACCCATAGTTTAACTTATTTTCACAAAACAATCTTATGCATATTATCTTTATTTAGCTTTCTTTATATATTCTGCACCTAATTAACAAAGCTTTACAAGGTAGCTTATAGAAGAGTACAGTAGATAGGTAAAAATATAGTAAAAGAGACTGCATAGGTTATCTTTTCAAAGAAAGTAGTAATCAAAGTTAAATAAAAATTTGTAAAAAGTACTTAAGATAACCAACATTCAAAGAGAATAAGTATTTTACCCCCAAGTCACACAGCTAGAAATCTGATATCCCACATCTGAATCCTTAATTAGTATGCTGCATTACCTTTAAATATACAATTATACACATGCCTTATCTTCCCTAATAAACCATGTAAGTCCCTGAGCCAGGATCTATGTCTGATTCAATGTACTAATCTCTAGAATAACTAGCCTTATATATGGGAGGACTTACTCATCTAACTGGAACACTTCTGAGAGTGAAATGAGGTTCTATTAATAATTGTCAGGACAAGAGGTATTAACCAGGATTGTCCCAGGCAAACAGGGACATATAGGCACTGTACCTAGAAAGAGTTCTTATAAATATAGTGTACTTACCTGATTACCTTTCTTTCCAGCAATTTTTTTTTCTTTCATTTTTTAGAGGCTTTAAATTAGTACCTATCCTGCCTGATTCCACCTGTCTTTTATTTGGGTCCAGTTTTTATCCAGGTCATAGTAAAAAAAAATGCTCTTTGTCACAGAAGAATGTGGTTCTACACTGAAATATTGTTGAACTTTCTTTTCTAAGAATATTATATAGGTGTGTTTGGAGAGAGTCTGTGAGTGACATGGATGAGAAAAGACATAAGCAATTTAACCTTGAACTTATAGTGTAGGAGTGACCAAGGAGTAGCTGGATCAACCACCTTTGTCCTTTTGTGATTAGTTCTTTGCTATTAAGACCATATTCAGTAATTGTCAAAGAAAAATGAGTATGAAAGTATGTTTTCCAGTAATAGCTAAAATTTATTGAGTTTACCAAGGTGGCAGGTACCTACAGTTTTATATGTATTTTCTCATTTTAATCGTCTGAGTAATCCCTGGTTAGGTACAATTAATATCTTCATTTTACTGATGAGAAAACAAGTTTAGGAGGTTAAGTAACTTGCCCAAGGTTATACATTTGGAAAGTGGCCATTCATTGAAGAGTGTAACTATAATAGTTTGACTCTCTGTTCATTACCAAGAAATGAAGGAAGGAAAGAGATAAGACTGAAGTTTGGTTTTGATTATGTAAAAAATAACACTACAGACCTTTCTCTTCTAGTACAATCTCATCCAGTCCTATGGTTTCAATTAATATATATTTTGCCAATATATAGAGTGATCAAAATCTTCAAATTAAAAACAAAAAGAAAAACCAATTGATACAAAGCTTTGCTCAGTTTTCACTTTAAATCTACAAGTTTATTGAAGTAAATCACCTACCCTACAATTCACGAATTTTAAGTTATTCAACTCAGTGGTTTTTAGTTTTATACAATATTATCACAGTCCATTTTAGAACATTTTCTTCACCACCCCATAACAAAACCTCATCCTATTTGCAGTCAACCCTCCCTTTCTCCAATCCTGTCCCCCGACACCCCATATCCTAATCTACTTTTTGCCTGTGTAGATTTGCCTATTCTGGACATTACATATAAATGCAGTCAGAAAATAAGTGGCCCTTTGTGACTTCTGGTTCTTTCACTTAGGTTTTCAAGGTTCATCCATTTGTTTTTATTGCCAAATGTTCCATTAATGGATATATGTTGCATTTTTTTAACAAATCAATTTTATTGATACATATTAATAAAGCATAAATCCATCCAGAGTGTATAATTAGTGGTATTTGATGTAACACACATTTGTGCATTCATCTCTTTAATCATTCTTAGAGCATTTTCATTATTCCAATAATAAACCAAAAACAAGCAAACAAAACTCATCACCTCTCAATCTCTCTATGCTTCCCCTGCCATACATAGCTGCTATTCTTTTTTCTTCTCTCTAGTATTTTAGTATGTATATTTTGTAAAAAGAGTCTTATATGTGCAATATCACCCATATTCGTGTTTTACGTGATGTTTTATTATCTTATACAGTCCCATGTTACAGTTTTTAGCTTTCCTTCTAGTAATATACATGACCTTAGACTTTCCCTTTCAGTCACTGTCATACTCATATAATATGCTCTGCTAGTTACAAACACCATGATATGCTTTCACCATTTCTATTCATTTCCAAAGATTTACAAACAACATTTTTACCAATTCTGCACAGATTAACCCTCAGCCTTCCATTCTCTACCCTCTTCCTATTTTCTGGTGACCTGTATTCTAATGATAGCTCCGTGAGTTTATGCAATATATTTAGTTCATAGTAGTGCAGTCATACAGTATTTGTCCTTTTGTGTCTGGCTTGCTTCACTCAACATAATGTCCTCAAGGTTCATCCATGTTGTCATATGCTTCACGACTTCATTTCTTCTAACCGCTGCATAATATTCCATCATGTATATACACCACAATTTCTTTATCCATTCATCAGTTGATGGACACCTGGGTTGTTTCCAACTTTTGGCAATTTTGAATAATGCCATGTCTCTGCTCTCAGTTCTTCTGTGTATATACTTAATGTATTGCTGGGTCACATAGCAAGTCTGTATTCAACTTCCCTAGGAAGTTGAACGTCCTCCACAATGGCTGTCCTCCACAATGGCTGTACCATTCTACATTCCTGCCAACGGTGAATAAGCATTCCTACCTCTCCACATCTTCTCTAACATTTAGTTTTCCAACGTTTTAATAGCGGCCAGTCTAGTAGGTGTGAAATTGGATCTTATTGTAGTTTTGATTTGCATTTCCCTGATCGCTAGTGCTGTTGAGCATTTTTTCATGTTTCTTTACCATTTGTATTTCTTCTTTGAACAATTGTCTTTTCAAGTCTTTTGCCAAGTTTTTTAATGTGGTAGTTTGTCTTTTTATTGTTGAATGATCTCTGTATGTCATGGATAGTAAACCCTTATCAGATATTTGATTGCCAGATATTTTTCCCATTGAGTCATATGCCATATTTTTATTTCTCCATTAGTTGATGGACATATGGGTTATTTCTACTTCCTGGCTATTATGAGTAATGCTGCTGTGAACATTTGTGTACATGTCTTTGAGTGGATATTTTCATTTCCTTAGGAGCTGAATTGCTGGGTCATGTGATAACTCTACATATAATTTTTTAGGAACTGCCACAGTTTTCCAAATCTGTATCACTTTATATTCCCCTAATATTGTTTATCTGTGTTTTTTATTAAATCCATCCTAGTGGATATGAAGTAGTTGTTTTTAAAAAGTTAATAATTCTACAAAAAAAATTGTAAACTACCCTATTTTCTCCCCAGATGATGGAAACAAAGTCAAAAATATTAGCATCAGAAAACAGAAAAAGGAATGCTGTTAGAGAAGAAAATGAAAAATTATATGGATCATTGAATACATTTTTGGGAAAAATAGATGGAATGCCAGAAAAAAAGGAAAAAAATTCAGACCTACAGGTTTCAGCAGAATGTAGCACAGATCCATCACTGATCAAACAGGGTGTGAATTTCTGTCCTTCCTACTTGTCAACCATAGCTGATAAATTTCAAGAGCAACTGGAGGAGAGAAAATTAGAAGACTCCATTATACCAATTGTGCTTTCTGCTGATCCAGGTACATGGCCCCGGATTTTGAGTATTAAACAACGGGACACTCTTGTTGAAAATGATCCACCTCAAATACGAAAATTTAACTTTCCAAAAGATAATACAGGAAGGAAGTTTTCAGAAACTTATTATACACGAATTCTTCCAAATGGTGAAAAAACCACTAGATCCTGGTTACTTTATTCAACCTCAAAAGATTCTGTGTTTTGTCTATATTGCAAACTCTTTGGAGAAGGAAAAAATCAACTGAAGAATGAGAATGGGTGCAAAGATTGGCAGCATTTATCACACATTCTTAGTAAACATGAAGAAAGTGAAATACACATCAACAATAGTGTTAAGTATTCAAAATTAAAATCTGATTTGAAAAAAAACAAAACTATTGAAGATGCAGAACAAAGATTAAATGAAGATGAGGAAAACAGTGGTGTGCTTTTATTGTACACTTAAAAGTCCTGATTTGGCTTTGACATGACAGTGTGTTACGTTTACTCAGAAAAGACCTGTACCATAATAGTCAGTATCTTATGTATTGTGAGGCTATTCTTATACAGAGTAACTTGGAACAGTTCATCAGCAATAAGGATAATAGTAAATAAATAATGTCTCTGTTCCAAATTCTTAAACTAATTGGATTCAGTAGTCATTATTGCAAATTTCAATGAAGTTAATTCTCAGTTTTATCAGTTTATCAATTCACACCTTTAAAATTGATATCTGAGGAGATTTGACAGATTAGGTAATTTTGTGCGGTGATTGCCTGGAAAGAGAGAAGAAAAGGCTTGACTTTTATCAAAACCAGTATGCACCAGATACTTAGGTGAACAGTATTCTCATTGTTACTAAAAAATTCAGAAATAGTTTAAAAACAGAAGGGCATCTGAATCTATAACTTTTTGCTATTAAACCAAATATTTGTGAGTTATTTCTTTTGAGCAAAACATCATTCTTTTATTTGAGCAAAAACTATGTCATTTATTACATCAAAATAAGTTTGGTAATTATAATTTTACTGGTTTTATATTTTTGTTTTAATTTAATTTGTAAATGTAGCTTTTGTTTGAGAACTAAGCTTGAAGTGTGTATAACTATTTTATGTTGAAAAATATATAAGAAATGTTAAAATAAAAATAACCTTCAGATTTTGTGGGGGTTTTTTCTTTTGAAAAAAGACTACATGCTTAATTTCTAAATTTTTTAGATGGTTAGTTCTAAATTTTTTAGATGGTTAGTCAGAGACCCCAGCACTACTTATTTAATAATTCTCCCTTTTGTTTCTGATTTATGATGCCAATTATATAATAAATTAAATTCTTAAGTATGCTACAGCCTATTTCAACACTCTTCCTATAAAACAAAATAGAAATGAACTGAGTAGAGCAGAACAAGATGTATTCTTGGTGGGACTGACAATAGTTATATTTATAGGCTCTGATTCCAGGACATAAAACTATTTTTTGAATACAGGAAAATCATTCTCATTAATAACCATTTTGTTTTTTGAAAACTGGATCACTTAATCTTTTAGTCTGGGATCTAGATGAGGCTCTGGGATGTTTCCAAAAATCCAATTTACTCTCAGAGGCCTAAGACGATATTCTGGGAAATATAACAAAGCTTCTGAAGTTTGTTTACAAAATGATTAGTTTACTCATTTTATTAAAGCTTATCAGTCAATTTAGTGCCAGATTTGTTGTATAATTGTATTAGACTCTTGGGTTTCTGAACAGAATAATGAAGTCAAAACAATGGCTGATTATGATAATTTGTTAAAAAACATCAAATTTATCCATTGAGAAAACAAAAATAGATCATCTTAAATTTATTTATTTCTTCCACAATATTGCACACCTATAAGGCACCATACATAAAATTCTACATGTAGTAATGAGTTAAATGTAAAAAATCCAAAAAATGTAGGTGAAGTGGTGGAAGTCCTTTTTATGATTCCTCACCTCCCCAACTGTAGGATTTGTCATAAGGGATCTGGACTATACACAGTTTGTTTCCAGCTTTTAAATTTTACTTAAAAAATGCATTAGGAAAAAGCACCAGTTTAATATCTGTATTAGTCAGACAAAGGGGTGCTGATGCAAAATACCAGAAATAGGTTGGCTTTTATAAAGGGTATTTATTTGGGGTAGAAGCTTACAGTTACCAGGCCATAAAGCATAAGTTACTTCCCTCACCAAAGTCTGTTGTCACGTGTTGGAGCAAGTTGGCTGCCGACATCTGCAAGGGTTCAGGCTTCCTGGGTTCCTCTCTTCCCGGGGCTTGTTTCTCTTTGGGCTCAGCTGCTCTGCCCTCTCCACAAGGCCAGCTATAGACTATCAGGCGAACGGCTTGTCAGCACTAGGAAGTAAGATTCTAAACCACCTGTCTAAAATGCATGCATTGCATAAGCACAGGCCTCCAGAAATGTCATCCAAGGTCTGGGTGCCACATTTGCGTCAGGTTATCCTCATCAGTAAGAAGGTGGTCTTGGACCCCCACTTGATGAACTGCAGGGGAATATAATCCTGAGGTTTTTTGTTTTTTGTTTTTAAGATTTTATTTATTTATTTATTTATTTATCCCCCCCCTGCTGCTTGTGCTCGCTGTGTCCATTTGCTGTGTGTTTTTCTGTGTCTGCTTGTCTCCCTTTGTTGGGTCATTCTGCTGCATCAGCTCGCCGCGCCGCGCAGGCTGGTTTGCCTTCACTAGGAGGCCCTGGGAATCGAACCCGGGGCCTCCCATATGGTAAACGGGAGCCCTATCGATTGAGCCACATCCGCTTCCCAATCCTGAGGTTTTTGACAAAACTTATCTCCTGAATGACACCCGAGCCAGAGAAAGAGATTGTGAAAAATCAATTGAAGATGCACCAGTCGGGAGGAGGATAAGAAATTGCAGCAGCTGCTTCCGCAAATGGAACAGCAAGATACGGCACAGCAGGAACAAAAATGGCACAGGAGCTGCACCCGGCCCTGAAGCAGAAGTGGTGGGCTCAGGCCCTGCAGGGCCATAGGCCATACTTCCTGAAGAAATCTGAGCAGCACCAGTTGGCCCTAGCTGAGAATTTCAAGGAGCTGAAACGCAGCAAGAAGCTGGAGAGTTTCTTGAGTCAAAAGAGGTGCTGAAATGTAAGCAAGGACAGAAGACATCTCCCTTTGGGCAAAGAGTAAAGAAACTGTCCTCAGCTCTGCCACTGCCCTGGTGAGAAATGAATCTGTGGGCCTTGGACTTGGCCTGTTCTGGTTCTTTCTCATTCAAGGACAAGGAGCACAGCTGCCCCTTTGAACTAGGTTGGGTCAAAGATTAGAGGGTTCTTGGACTGCCGCTAGATCTGGACAAGAAGAGCAGTTCAGCCTCTTCCCATGCCCCACTGCCTCTGCTTGGATCTGTTTTTATCATATCCTCATGTCCTTCTCACACCCTTGCTTTAAACCACTGACTCTTGTGCAGAAGAGTAGGGGCCCAGTGAGAGTGACCTTGACCCCAGTAAAGGCCACAGAGTCTGTTGATGGTTTCCAGGGCTGGGATTTTATGCAGGATCTCCTTCATAAACATTCTTGTCACTCTTCTTTTTATGACACCATTAAAGTGTGAAACAATCCCACAGAGGAAAACTCACTCAACTAACTTTGGGTTTGGAAGCAAGAGGAGGTAGGAGGTGGAGAGAGAAAGTTTCCCAAATAATTTGTAACCACACCTGGCCCTCATACTGTCTAGGACTAGCATTCATATTTCTGTGTGGCCTAGAAACTCCTCAAACTGATAATTTAGTCTAGAGTAGTGGCTCCAGGAACATGGCAAAAGCAAATGTAATCCTCTCTTGAGGAGTACACTTTCAACCCAGTCCTCAAGGAATTCCTTCAGATAAAATTTCAAAAATGTGAGCTTACAATAAAAACAAAGCACACAAGGAAACAAACCACCATGAACAAGAGTCCTTAGGAGCAACAGTCAACAGGGTCAGACTATGATGAGTGTTGGAATTATAAAATACAAACTATGAAACCCTTTACTTAGATTTAAAGAAAAAGTAAGACTAATGAAAATAATATTAAAAAATGATCAAACTGGTTTGAAAAAAGTAAAACTTGCAAAAATGAAAAATATTCTATTTGAAGTTAGAAACTTGATGGTTAAATAGCAGATTAGACATACCTATAGGAAGAATGAACTGTGGGAAGCGGGTGTGGCTCAGTGGATAGAGCCCCGGTTTACCATATGGGAGGCCCGGGTTTGCGTCCCGAGGCCTCCTTGTGATGGCACCTCGGCCTGAGCGGTGCGGTGGGCTGATGCAGCAACCTCATGGCAGGAAGCGGGTGTGGCGCAATGGATAGAGCCCCCGTTTACCATATGAGAGGCCCCGGGTTCGCTTCCCAGCGCCTCCTTGTGAGGGCAGGCCAGCTCGCGGCGCCGTGGGCTGATGCGGCAAGACCTC
>JAQZBX010082470.1:0-13516 GCA_029593785.1 Cabassous unicinctus | reverse complement strand
ACGGGGGCTCTATCCACTGAGCCACACCCGCTTCCCGCGAACATAGTTTTAAAAGGATATTAAAATTGATTCTGTGAAGGTTGACTAAAATATTTAGGTAACTATAATATTAATAGCATGATTCCTAAATTTTTGTGTAATATATTGGGAAAAAAAAAGAAATCACTAATATTTAGTTAAAAGTAGTATGCTTCAAGATAAATACATTTAAAATATTAGAATTATGTGCTTTAATTTAATGTTTCTGTAGATAAGTTATTCTCTGTCCAACAACTATTTTTAAGCATGAAAGATGGATTCCAGACAATTTGTTTTTCCCAACTGTAACCAGTCACAGCTGTGAAGCTATAGTCCAACTTCAGCCTGATATACAAAAATCATGAACTGTGGAAGCACAAAGCCATTTTCTTTCCTGGTTGCGTTACTTTGGGAGGTTTCTTCAGCATTCTAAATTTTCCATTTCCATGTCAGAAGAGTGGGAATAATAGTACCCACTTCGTGCATAGTGTAAGAACATCAAATCTATCTACAAAGAGTCAGAGTGTCAGGCAACATCGTATCATTTATTACCATCTTCATCATCATCAGGACCCCATCATCTTGTTAAAATGGATGCATTCAAGTGTCCTTTAACTTGGAGAAATTCTAAAGTATCTCTAACCTGCTCAAGGCCAAAAGTGAGTGGCAAACTGGGAAGGAATTAGTGACTCACCACCTCCAGTCTCGTGCTTTTTCCACAGGAATATAAATGGAGGGAATGGATATGTCACGCTTTTCATTTCTAACATTTCCACACCCCCATTCCAATGTGGCAGAGGTGCAATTGGGTGGATATGAATTTAAATAGGATCTCAAATTCATGAGTTTTGATTGATGGAGAGTATTCTGGCTTCTTTTTATTTTCTAAGAAATATTATGCATTTACTAAGTGCTCTTCTATATACTATATTCTATATGGTATATATCTTCTGTATTCTATACACTCTTCTACATTGTGTCATGTCATTTAATCTTTTGAGGTAAGTACTATTATTGTCTCTAGTTTCTAGATGAAGAAAAGACAACACCAAGAGGGTAAATAACTTGTTCAAGGTTGATCAGTTAGTAAATGACAAAGCCAAAATTAAAAACTAGTCAGTCCTGGAAGCGGCTGTGGCTCAATTGGTTGGGCTCCCGTTTACCATATGGGAGGCCTCGGGTTCAATCCTGGGGACCTCCTGGTGAAGGACCACTGGGCGGAGAGCTCAGGGTCCGCATTGCGCAGAGAGCTGGCCCAACAAAGGGAGGCAAGCAGACACAGAACAAACGCACAGCAAATAGACACAGTGAGCATAAGCTGCAAGGGGGAGATATAAATAAATTAAATTAAATAAAAAACAACAAAAAACTTAATCCCCATGTTAGGATCATTCCCTCAAATAGAGACTTTAATTTTTATTTTTCCCTTGGATAAAAAACCATCTGAGAATCAAGGGAACAGTGATACCTGGAATCTCTCATTAGAAACCTATCCTAACATTATCCTAACAGCTTTCCTAGTACACTTTTCTAAAATTACTTTGGTGTCTTGTGTGCATTTCTCTTAAGAAGCTCTTTATGCTGTGATTTTCTTATTCATTGCATGTCTATCACTCCTAAAAGAATGTAAGCTAATGGAAAATAGGGACTTTTCCCCCAAAGCACTTAGCACAGCAAATTGTATTATGTGGCCCAATGTGGGTACTTGATAAATGCTTCTGTTTTTAAACTGAAACCTCTTCGTGATGCTGATTTGAGTACCTAGGCTATGTAACCTAACAGCTTTGGTGGTGAAATAGTCTTATGACATGATCTTTTAAACACTCAAATAATTAAATTTGCTTGGATGGTCTCCAGGAGAAACTACCTAATGCCAGTGTTTTTATTGTGAAATTCCAGAATGGTAATTCTGGTTCTTGGTTGTAGAGAGCATCCTTGGTGCCTACAGCTAATTAACATAGCAATACAAATTTTAATCCAGAAAGATTACAAGTAGAAAACCCAATTAGAGTGATGTGATATTAATTAAAAGAAAATAAGTTTGGATGGAGCACTGAAGAAATAGTATGAGTATTAATTCAGTTGGGGAAGGAGGGAGGTGGACTGCCCACACAGGGAATTATGGCTCCAAACAATTTCTGTGAGATATTGTGAGGATTATTTTAACAGTATTTCAAATATCTTTTTATGCATCTAAAGGATGGTACAACCTAAAAGGATGATGATTTATTTTTCAATTTTTTTGTTGTTGCAGTTACTACATTTTTTGAAATAGGGAACAGGGGAAACTGTGTTCATGGAAAATCAGTTAAAGAGCACCTGATCTCCCTGCCCTCTCCCCCTGCCCCCCCCTCCCCCCCAGGATAAGCCAAATGTTAAGCTGTCATGTGAGGAGACTGGTTTGGTATAATAAACAGATCATTTTGGTTAATGATGTTACTCTGGGGAAAAATTTTTGGAAAACAAAATAATCCTTGGTAACATAATCTACTTCAGGTATTGT
Organism: Cabassous unicinctus; assembly: GCA_029593785.1. Lineage (NCBI taxonomy): Eukaryota > Metazoa > Chordata > Mammalia > Cingulata > Chlamyphoridae > Cabassous > Cabassous unicinctus. The sequence goes on along the minus strand of JAQZBX010082470.1, from coordinate 10,995 downwards.
CATTGCTATTTTCTTCAGATGATTATGTGTAGATAATAAATGAAGCTCTGCAAAGAATGAGTTATGATTAAATTACCATATCCAGAGGCAAAGATTAATTTTAAGAAGTAGCACAAAAATTATTAAGAAAAGTGTTTTAATGTTATCTATTTATTTTATTATATACTATTATAATATAATATATTTGTATAAGTGATTTGAGAAAGGTTATATACATAATTTTAAATCGACCAAATGTATTATTACAAAAGATGCATTGCATACATAATTAGGATAAGGAGAGAACATTTAAAATTGACTTAACATGGTTAAATAGAAGATCAATGAATAACACTTGGTAACTACATAAATTAGTCAATCTCAAATTCAGAAATGAGCTGGAAATGATGCTAAAAACCACTGTACAGAAAAAACAAACTTAGATTATGGCATAACAGTTAAATTTCATTAGTACCTTGCGGCTACACCACACAAGCTCCAAAATCTGAAAATGGTTGACAAATACGAAATTTCATATTTGAAAATTGCAGACAAATTAAAGGAATGAATAGATACAGAGTACTCAAAATATTAAATGATTATATATTAAGGAAAACATTTTATAAGTCATATATTATAGTTGCAGTGGAGAAACAGGTAAATGAAATTGAAGGAATTTAGGATGCTGAAAATGCGAAAGCAAATTCTTTTAGGCATTGAAAGCAATTTTATTTTTTAAAATAAAATGATTTGCACAAAGACTATTTAGAAAACATATATTTTCTCAATGACCAATTTTCTATCACTAACAGTATATTTTAGTCCATTTTAAATTTTTTGAGAATAAAATATTAAGAGTTGAACCAAATTGAACTAAAGAAGAATAGACTTAAAATCTATTTTCAGGCTATTTGTGTCTTTTATTATGATTTATATTCTTCCTATTTCCTACTTGACAATTTCAAATCATTTACTGAGATTGTCAATGTTTTTTATAAAAAGTCATGTTTGTGCCATTCGTTTATATATTCAGGCTACTGTTTTGAGTGTAGAAATGTATTAAGGGCTTATGTGCTGCATCCCAGTATGCCTGTTTTGCCCTGTAGGATATTGCCTTTTACTAATCCAAATCTCTACAGACTTAAATAATAATATGACTACACTACCCAAATAGAAATTCTTAGATACTCTTAACTCTGAGCAGTAAAATTCCTGTAATATTTAGCACATCAGTAGATATTACTTTTTATTTTTCTCCATGCACCTATATTTAATATATGACCATGCATGTATTAATAATATAAACATCAAAATACTTATGAGAGTTATTATATACATTTCCTGATTAATTTTTGGCTGTTTTATTTTATTTTTTTAAGTATGTGATGAAATTCCCTGAAGGTTTTCTTTGAATTAAACCTTCCCTACTACATTTAAGTGCTGGTAGAATCCCATTTTAATTAGCATTACAGAACATAAAAATTATTACCTCATGTTTGAGTGTAATTTAAAAAGGGAGTTGATTGACAATATATACAAAGTGCAGACACTGTATTTTTACATTTTCTTTTTATGTTAAGCATATGCTTAACTGTGCAATATGTTTGAAAACAACATGATGGGGGAATTTCTGTGAATTGAGGATATTTTGTAATTTACAAAGCAGTACCACCTGAAAGGATAAATAGTATAAATTATTTTTATATCCTGTCCTGTCTGTATTTGAGGGCTATCTGAGATAAAATGTAAACATGTCTCAGAATCGTCCTAGCAATTTGATGAGGGCTAAAGAGAGTGATTAACAAGTTACAGGGTAAGTGTTTCAATGGTACACTTGCTATGGGAAACAGAACATGATTGATTATGAATTGGTAGCTGCAATAAAGTGCTCATACAGAAGAGTTTTAAATCACTCTAGTTGAAACCCAGTAAGGAATAAGGCAATAAGTAAGCAGTCATCAACTAGTTTAAGGTTAACATAAAAACTTAATAATAACTGTCATCTAAGTTACAGGATTTGAGTGGGGTTGTTATTTCTCTAACATCACTTCCTTTTCTCAGGTCTTTTCACAAAGTGAAAATTCTGCTTTAATTCTGCACCATTGTATATGTGCTTTTGGTATGTGACCTGAGGTTGGAAGATCAATGCAGGGAATAGGTCAGACAGAGGGATCCTATAGCTCTAAACATTTTTAAAAACAAAATTATTAGATCTCATCAGTATACTAGCTACTGGACATACCTATGTATACCAAATGGACAACATTTTCATGAAATAGGCTGCTAGCTTAAAAATGGAAAGAATTGTGGAGATGCAGTAATGAATTTCCACCTATAATCCACGTTACCCTCATTAATAAAGCAGTAATAGAACAGTATAATTGCCAACACTCGGGACCTACATCCATGCCAGGAAATTCACATCCAGGCTTTTTAACCAATTAGCTTTGTAACATTGAATAAATTATGTAAACAATCTGTACCTCAGTTTCCTATCTATAAAATGGGGATAATAATTGTATACATTCTGTTGGGTGGTTATGAAGATTAAAAAGAAAAATATATCTGAATTACTTAGAACTATATCTGGCACATAGTAAACACTGTTAGCTCTGATTACAGTTTCTTAAACTTGGAAATTAAAATAGCTTCAACCCTATAGAATTGGATATGTTAATTCTCTTGGATAAGACATTCTTTATCCTTCAATTTACAAAATAAAGTGTTTGAGTACAAAATTTTCAGAAATAACTGTGTTATAAAACAGAGTTTATATATAATTATGTGCACAACAAAAAGATGTGCCGTGTTTTTCCTCATTTCACTTATTCTCTGTAGTCAAGATTTGGCACATATAATTAGCCATCAAACATGTGCCGAGTACACAACTGCATGTGCGTATTAGCCAGTTGTACCTTAGAAATTAATTGCTGGGAATCTGAAAAAAATATGTATGGATTATGCCATTTCCACCACTTATTCAGATAGTTGACATATGATCATTTGATTATCTGTTCACCAGTCATTTAATTATTTTCAGATCTATGCATATTTTCAGTTATCTGATTCATGATGCATTAATCATGCTATATCTTCATCTTCTGACTTGAACATAAATATTCTCATCTCTTTCATACTCTGGTGATGCCAGAGGTATATTAGATAAGATATAACTACAAAGTGATGAAACACACTTTGCTTTATTTGTATACATTTAATGATATAACAAGGTTTTTAAGAGGAAATAAATCAGTGAATTAGGAAAACAGAGTCATTGCAATAATAGCTTGTTTTCATTTTCCCAATGAGAATGGAAGGGAGATACATTTTGATTGGCTGTATCACCTGAATTAAAGACAAACTGTAAAACTGATAAGGACTGTGAAGTTTCGCATATCTAATATAAAGGTGGCAAATTAGAGTTATCTGCCACAGTAGCACTGGGAACAGATTGCATTATAAAGCACCTTATCACTGAGGGACAATTACATTCAGAACTTTCTGTGGCATGGGGTGGTGGCAGATGTCTATAGACATCTCCTATAGAGTCTCAAAATTTAGCCATGATAAATGCCTATTAGCTCCTTGAGACTGCTCTCCTGCCCATTCAGAAGAAATTCAAGTGTAGGCTAGAGGAAAAATATGTTTAAAAAGAAGGTGGGAAAGTAGGTCACCTGCAGTTGAAGAAATAGCTGAACAATTCATTTTTTTTTTAATTACAGATATAATATATGACACAACTAAATGCATAGTTTTATATGTTCTCAAATATTTGTATAAAATATTAGTTAATGATGGTTAAGATTATTTCTACTATAATTCCTTTGTAAGCTTTGCCAGAAGTTTTGCTAACCACCACCTCAGCCTGGGGCATGAAAAATAGGAAGCATTCACACCACACTCTACCATGGATTAAATTAGTGTTTGTATACATATTCCTTCCCTTGGGTTCTGAGATTAAGGAATATAGATACTTTACATTGTCCCAGTGAGGTCTGAACATGTGCTTTGCTCCTGTTTTATGCAAAGCCTATATTCATGTTGGGGGGTTGTGTGTGCATCTGGTGGCAAATTGAACTCTGTTGGTTTTCCACAGAAATTGGTTTTGTCTTTATATATTCCTAGCAAAATAAAGGGTACTTATCTAATCCAAAGTGAGCCAGATGCAATAAATATAACAGTTCTCCCTGGTTTTGTTTACTGGATAAGCCAACAAAACCTAGAAGACTGAGTTGCCTGCCTTATACAAATAGCTATTCTTAATCTAACTCTGGTTTTTGTTTTAAAACTATGTTGTTTCTTATGTAAATAGTCTCTCTTCTTCCATACTTATTATATATTTAAGAATATAACATTTTAATGCACTCACTATTCCAGACTCCTACTTTATTCACTTTGAGAATCTACCAATTATCTAAAGCATTCTGACTGATGTTTTCTAGTTTAACAGAAATTTCTGGCCTAACTAACTATACTAGCTGCTCTAGGATTTTTCTTTCAGAGGTAGAGATCTTCGCATGTGACCAAAGAACCTATGCAGTTTGCTGAGTATATATTTTAGGGCCTTTATGCATAGTGAAATTCCGTTTTGATCAGCTTTACTCTTAAAGAGGAAGCCTGCAATACTGAACTCACAGATTCATGCTTAGATAGTTTTATGTAAATGATAGTCTAGTTGATTCTAAGAATAACCCCATTATCTGGTTTCACTATAATTGCTGAGGGATTCATATGAAGTGGCAATTTTTTAAGATTGATTGAAAATATACAAACATTCGGGAGCTTATTGTTTTTGGGTGCCTTGGATTTTGGAAAGGAGTTGCTTTGTGCTCTGAAATTACGGCCACTTTAAACAGAAATTCACTCAATAGAATTGATATGAAACACAAAATGCTACGTAATTTTCAATATATCCATGTTACATAAGTGCAGAAGGCTGCCTAATTTTGCATTACATGGATTGAGAAATGGGGATTTGTGTTTTGTTTTTGCGTCAACAATTGCCTGTAAAAAAAGATGATGAATTATGAAGTGGTTACAGGCTCTAATTTTTTGATTGAATGAGGGGATTGTATTTATAGAAAGTCATTCAGCTCCTGTGGGGAATGTTATTAATATAAGAAATTATGTGCTGAGGTAAACCACCTCAGTTAGACAGTGAATTCATCATTCAAGACTTGTTTAGGGACATGCAAAATACACTAAATTGAGTGTCTCCCTTTCAAGGTGGTTAATGCTACTGCTCAGAAATTTTCAGAGAATTGTGATAAAAGTCCCAAGGATTAATGAAATTGGAAATGGCTTTGCTACTTCCTTGTTTACCTGGAAACCAAATCCATTTTGGGATATCTTCCTGCACCTTGTTCTGCATAGCTAGTTTAGAAATTCAGAAGAAGAAAAATGTATTTCCCTATTATTTCAGAGCAAAAGTACATAGGACACATCTTAAAATAAATGTATTCTTAAGTCAAGTCTCTTCCAAGGCAAGGATTATAAAAGTAAATGCAAGCAGTGTCTAGATATCAAGAGTATGTCCTTCTGAATAATAGAGTGAGAAATCTTGAAATATTCTTGAAAGGGTCACTAACAGCATATTTAGATTATTCTAGAGGGCACATGTATTATCAATATATATATATATGCTTAAGAAGTAAAGGAATCTTAAAAACATTTCCCTAATCTGTTACTTTGAAAATTGAACAGTGTGCAAGTTTTACGACTTAAGGATAATAAGAATGTATTTAACAAAATTTAAAATTTTAATATTAATTAATGGTAACTGACTTTATTTAGCTCCTGATATTTTCCAAATTCTTTCAGATCTAATTATCTCATTTGAGCCTGTAAGCCACAATCACAGGCAGGCAAGAGAGGAATTATCTCTACAGGGAGACTGAGGCCTAAACATTATATTTTTCACTCATGGTTTTACAGTGAATACAATGCTTTTTCCATTGCAACACTCTGAGGGCTATGCCTCCAAGCAACCTGTCTAAAGGAAACAATCTCAAATATTCAATACTTCCAATTAGTCATAGCAAAGCTTGCAGTTCTGTGAATGGCAATGCAGTGTGAGAGTCTACAGCAGAATTTGAAATTGAAAATACTGAATATTTTTATTCCAAACCAGTTTTAAGAATCTACCACTTACTAGACACTGCACTGCACTAGGGACATCAAACGGGAGATAGACTCAAAATCACAGTTATTTTAAAGAGATATGAATGTTGAAGATGTTATTTTTATTACGGATGCAGAAAATGCACAGAGGAATATGTAAGGAGGGTGCACAGTGACATGTGTTTTGACAAATTGGTTTTGAGATGCCTGAAGGAATCCTAGATGAACTATTTAGCAAACATTTTAAAATACGGAATTGGTTGGTTTTGAAGCAGTACATTTGGGAATCATCATTTATGGGTGTATGTGGGAGATAGTTGAAGGTATATCTCTTCAAGTTACCCAGAAAAAAAAATAGTGAGAAGATAAGCTAACTAAGAATGTACACTTGAGAAACACTAATAAAGAATGTGTTTCCTTTGGGAAAGAAACAGCCAAGGATTAAATGACAGAGATTCAGGAAAGGAGAGATTAACATTAGGAAACAAAAGGGAAAAGAAAGCAGCATGATGACTTTCATGAATAACTTTAGTCAGAGTTGTGGGAGCTTACGTGGGACTGGGAAGTAAGGAAGCTGAAAACAGTAGGTGCAGAATATTATTTCGAAAGTGGACAGTGAGAAAAATATGTGGAAAACAGAGAGTTGAAAACACCTGAGAGGTGAGATTAATTATTGGCCAGTTTATATTACCATATTCAAAAACCATCCTCATTAATTCATTGCAAGAGAACTGGCAAAATTCTATTATTTTGATTTAAACGCATTTGATATATAGGTAGTATTTAGAATTCTTATCCTGACAATATAAAAATTATAAGGGATTTACTTGATATCAGGGCAAATATTTTACTTCTCTGCTTTTTTTCTTCCCCAAGAGGGGAGAATTAATAAAAATTATTACTACAGCAATTTTAAAAAATGTTAAGATAGTAAAGTAAGATGCACTTTTTTTTTTCTTTTTTGCCATAGTAACACTAAATTTGAGTCTTTTCCCTTTACTTTCCTTGCCCTGCCCTGTCAAAGAAGAAGAATAAAGTGATAAATCCAATGAAGATTTAAAAAGATAGTATTAATAAATTATAATGTATGCAATTATAAAAGTTGATGATAAAGACCCACTTAAATTAGCTAAAGTAAAATGGAAATCTCCTGGAATCCAAGGAGAGGAAATGAAGAACTTTTGAATCTTTATTCAAAGTAGAATAGAGACTTATAAATTAGGTAGTCTCTCCCTATTCCTTTTCTCTGTTTTCTTTTCTCTCTCTCTCTCTCTCTGCATTTCTGAAAATATGTTTTCTTTCACTGTACTATTTTCTCACAGCTTACACGTGGCTTCCTCTGTGTCCTTGCATATATCCCAACTCTTCACTTTAAAATTCAATCACCATCTGAGATTTTCGTCTCTCACTCTTAATTTAAATTTCCAAGAAAGAATTGGGCAAGGATCAACTCATCTTTGTTTATGCATAGCCATAGTCAGCAATTCCTAACTTAAGAATCTGTCCATCCCCAGCTTTGTTTGCCTAGGGGCACAAAGCCCAGTTTTCCTAATCTGCCAGGCCTGCAGGGGAGAGATGAGGAAGAAAGTGGCTATGGTGTCCTATGTGTGGGGATGTCCCTTGAGGGGTTAGGGAATAGCAGATTTCCTGGAGGAAGCTGTCTTTAATATATATGTTAGCATGAAGATACGACACTTTAAGCACATGAAATTGTTCGTATATAAAAAGAATTACTACTCTGGAGCATTTAAGTAAGGGAATATTTATGCATCTTTTTACCTGGTAATAGAATTAAAAGGGATCTTCTGGTAAATTCTGTTTTGCATATTATCTGTTTGTATTGAATTCTCATGTAAGGTATTTGTCACTTATTTTCCGTAAACTTACTTTACAAGGAATCACAATGCATAACTCCCCAAAAAACAAATAGCTTGTCAACACGTTTATTCAACCAGAGCCCTCTTGAGACAATGTCTGAATTTTCATCAAGACTACAATGATTAGTGTTTCTGATTATGATAATCAAATAAGTCATTAGTGGTCATGTTTCAAAAAGAATTAGAATACAAAATGGTTCTAGAATATAGTGAATTATTTGACTCCTGCTGTTCAAAAATGGGAAAAACTGAAAGGGAAATTTCAGCCCTTGATATTGTTACTGAGCAAGAGCTCACTGCCTGGAGTACACAGAGGCCAATTCTATGACATCGGAAGTTTGAGGAAAGAAATAGTTTTATTGCAAGGTCAACTGTCAAGGAGACAGGACAGAAGCTCAAATCTGTATTACCCATCCAAGAACTAAGGGAGACTTTTAGGATGGAAACAAAGGCAGGTGGGGACAGTGACAGGGATTCAGGATGGCATATTCTGACTGAATGTTTATAAGACTGTCTAGATATGGTTGAAAAAGTATGCCAGCGGGCTGCAACTTTTCTACCTTTTGAAGGACAACTAACATTTTATTTGCTTCTGACAACTCCTCATCCCCATATTATTGGTTTGGAGGAAGGTAATTTTTGTTCCTAGTGTCTCAGGGTGTTCAGGGGGCAAGGGTGCAGTACATGCTCTGTCAGCAGCTGAATTTAACTGTGGGTAAGTTGTTCTGTAAGACAAACTCAGAAAGGAATTTTAGTAATGGGAGATGAAGGAATTCCGATAAGCAGCAAGTTTTGGCAAGAATCTGTTGTTCTTGTTTCGTTTTATAGTTAGGAACCTGGCTATCTGCCTGTGGTTTCAATATCATGCATGAGAAAACTATGTGATGCAAGGGTGCCCCACTTTTACATGCAACACATCCTGAAGACTAGTTTCATGGCAGTTCACATTAAAGTGAACTCTTGTTTATACATGAAGAATAAATTGAGCCAAAGTTGTTGCCTTCTCTCACTTGGCATCAGCACAAACCATCAAATGAGTGGATAAAGTTTTCAACAAATGAAGTATATGTTTTATTATTTGGTATTCAATATATGAAGTAGGCAGTTGAAGCAAGGGAAAGTAGGTATTGGCTTTATTTTTTAAAGAAAATTTCATTTGCAAGTAGTTTCAGTTTAATGAGCAGCAGAAAAAGGAGTTTGTTATCTTTCATGTGTACTTTCTGTAGCTTGTTTAAAAGTTTGTAAATATTTGCTGAATGCACCCTCTATTAGGTGTATGTTTTTTCTTTCCTTAAGCAACCTTCCCTTGTTGTGTTTAGCTATTTATTTTAATAAGACTGTGAAAAAATTTCTATACTTCTCCATGCTTTAGAAAGCTCACCAGGGAATAAGAATAGAAAGAATGGTATATATTTTGAGAAGATATGTGCAATGTCAATTAGCTTAAAAGCATAAGATAAAAGTTGGTAAAGTACAGTCAAGCCTTACTCACAATCAACCATCATGCTGGTTTGAGTTTTTTGTGGACCCCAGAAAATTGTGTTCTTAAGTGAACCAATTCCTATGCATGTAAACCTATTGTATATAGGACCTTCTGGTTAGATCCAAGTAAGGATCTGACCTTTTGATTAGAACACTTTTGATTAGATAGCCTCAGTTAAGGGCCTTTGATTAGATTATGAGACCCAGGGTGGGTCCTAATCCTCTTAGTGGAGTCCTTTATAAATGGAGGATTAAAGTGCCACAGACAGAAAAAAAATAAGCCGCAGAAATGGAGAGAAGTAACCCAGGAACTCAGAGAGGAATCTGGGAGAGAGAAAGCCACAAATAGAGCAGCCTGAAGCAGAACTAGGAACTAGGCCTGGAAGAGAGGGATGGGACTAGCAGACCAGCATTGTGCACTGCCTGCACTTGATCACCCACAGCTGAGCTCAGGGAGCAAGTAGGCCTGAAGGGGAAGGCAGAGACCCAGACTGGCAGACACCACCATTATGTCTTGCCATGTGGCAGGAGTCCAGGGTTGCCAGCAGCTGACCTTTGCTGAGACTGCATCTCTGATAATGCCTTGATTTGGTCATTTTCACAGCCTCAGGACTGTAAGTTTTAACCTAAAAAAATTCCCATTATAAAAGCCAACCCATTTCTGGTAGGTTGCTCCCAGCAGCCTTTAGCTAACTTAAACAACCATTAATACAAAAGAATCTAAGCTATATGGATAAAAATATTTATACAGCTGCTATAGTTAGACCTATGCTTTGGCTATATTCAAATGCATATTTATCAGAATATTTGTTTTGAAACTCAGCAAGACCCTCCTATTAGCTGGTGTTCCAGGATATCTGATTAGTCCTTTTGACCTCACAGATCCTGAGCATGGGATATTTCCATTTGAACTGAGGAAAGAAGTATGTGCTATGAATACAATTGAATTTTGAGTTAAGCAGATGGTTTCTTAAGATTTGGTTATAAGCCCCTTCTAGGAAGAATTTTTTCTCCTATTAAATTGAATGGCCATCTGGATTGGATGAATTAGAAGCTCTAAATCCAGTGTATTGATGAGTCTTTGTTATCAGGCTCTTCATGGCAGTGATCTGTGTGAATTGTGAGAATGTTGATGAGCTGAGTTTGAAGGTCATTCTAATCTCTATAAGTCTATGATTTAAAATATGGGATTGAGACTATGGTTGAATTTCTCTTTGCTTCAGTTATCTTAAAAATAATTGAGATAATTTGTACCCTATATCATTTAAATTAAATAAAATACATCATCTGTTGGCTTCTGAATATGTGACCTTGTGTCAGTCAGTCATTCTTCCTTAATTTCCTCATCGATAATAAAGATTAGAATCTCTAAAGTCCCCTTCAACTCTAATATTCAACGAGACTATCAAATGCTGAAGTCTTCCAAAGGGAAGGGAGTAGCTACAAATCCTTCCTTGCAAGCACAATTTTCAAGCTCAGATTCTGAGTTGTTAAAAGACTTTCAGTGCCACAGAGGGGAAGAAAAAGGAGACTGAAC
>JAQZBX010082469.1:0-13523 GCA_029593785.1 Cabassous unicinctus | reverse complement strand
AAAGTAGTAATGATAAGCGATGCCTGGGCTCCCCTCCAGACTACTTGAATCTGAATCCCACGAGGTAGGAGCCTGGCCATCTGTATTTTTCAAGATCCCCAGGTGTTTCTGATATTTGGAGCTGAGAACACTGCTCTAGACTTTTTCTGTCAAGGGTCAGACAGTAAATATCTTAGGCTTGGCAGGCCATATGGTGTCCTTGGTAACCACTCAACTCTGCCCTTGTTGCACAAAAGCAGTCCATAACTAAATGGGCATGGCTGTGTGCCAATAAAACTTTATTTATAAAAGCAGGAGGTGCTGTAGACCCACTGGCTGATTCAAGCAACCATTCTAGATCATACTGGTGGTCATATCTCTCATGGCATAAGTTTTAAAATTTGGTTTCAGGGCTTTAGGAGCAGGGATTTGCTTGCATTCTGTTTATTGTTACAAGAAAATAAAATAGAAGTGGCAGGATGGATTGGGCAGTGGGGGGTAAATGAATGGAAAAACAATGTTCAGTACCTACAAGTCAGAGAACTTCACTTGGATTTTCTCCTCCTGTCACAAAATTGGGCAACCAGGCTTTTAAATAATTCTTGCTTTTGTTTTCCTTCTTCAGATCAAAGCTAAGTCATACCAGTAACTCCTCTTCCCCCTCATCCCTTGCTAAGAATTTCCCTTTTTAAAACAATCTAAGAGAGCGTGGAGAAGAAAAATGACCCAAATTAATCATCCTTAATCTTTTCTTCTTCTTTTTGTAAAATTTAAAGAGAAACAGGTTTTAAAAAAATCAAACAGGGCTACTTCTAGGTAAAATTTCTTAGCAGATCCAATTTTGTTCAAGGGGAGTCATCTTCGCCCCATTTTCTCAGTCCACAAGGACCCAGAATTAATCAATCCATGAGAGGACTTCAGCAATCCAGGCTTCTGGTTGGAGAAGCCCTTAAATAAGGTTACTAAGGGTAGTGTCCTGTCCAACTGCCCTCAAGGTATTCCGAGTCTATTTGAATGGCTCCCAGGATCAAAGGAGCCTGTTCTACTGCTGACAGCTAAGATGGTGCACTTCCTGATATCCAAAGCTGTCTTCCTGTGGCTCCTTACTGTACTGAACCAACTGGGCTTTCCCCTTTTTCAAGCTTTCAGATATTGGAAGCCTATTTGGGTAACCCATGTTTGTGGTCCCTTCTCTGGCCAAACATTTCCCGTTTCTTCAGAGCTTAATATTTTAGAGAAAAACTAAAAACACACAGATACATTTTACATCAGATGATTCTAGACCAGAAAGCCCTGGTGAATGTTTTTCAGGCTGGTAAAAAATCTGATGAGCTGGAATAAGTTTCCCGATCCTGAACTTTGAGTCCAGCTACATTAACAGTATGAAACTTCCTGGCTTTCTCACTTGGGGAGAAGCCAAAGAGGTCGGCCTATGGGAAGACGGGTATGGATGGATGTTGGGTCTCTAATGGGTGGTTGCTAATGGGTGGACCGGGGCAGACACTTCTGGTTGCCTCCCCAATATCCATTTTTTTCCCTTTCTTCTGAATCCCAATTTTGAGTCAGCAACTTAGGTAGTTTTAAAATGATCACTTCCCAGCCTCCCTTGCAGTTAGGGGCCGTCATGTGACAAAGTTTCACCAATGAAGCGGAAGTCACAGGGAGGGATTTCCAGAAATGTTCTTTAAAAGAGAGCAGAAAATCCTCCATTTTCTTTAACTCTCTGCTTCCCGAAATGGAGCTGTGAAGTAGGTAACTCAACAGCCACCGCTAACAATGCTGAGCAGAGAGAAGTAGCTGATTCCTCGACAGTCCTGCTGGACCACAGAACTGGTCCCAGGCCGCTTATCTTCAAGCTATCTATTATATGAGATAAATCCCTCTTTGAGGAAGCCACTGTAAGTTGGATTTTTTTTTTACTTATAGCTGAACTCAATCCTAACTGACTGCTACAACTGTTACTACAAACCCATCATTTGTGATGGATGAAAAGAATGTTGACTCAACCACATCCCTATTGCTGAAGATTTAGGTTAGTTCCAATATTTATGCTGTTATACTTTAATAATAAGCAGTTTTTGTGCATAAACACCTGTGGGACCTTCCATTTCGACAGCACTGCAAATCTCTATTTTTAATTTTATTGGGGAAACATATATACAACATAAAAATTAACCATTTTAAGTGTACAATTTTATGGTATTAATTACATTGATGATATTGTGCTACCGTCACCACCGTCCGTTACAAAAACGTTTTCATCACCCCAAACAGGAACCCTGCACCTATTACGCAACAAGGCCCCATTTCCCCCCGCGCCCCCAGCCCCTTCTAATCTCTCATCTATTTTCTTTTTCTATGAAGTTGCTTATTCTAGATAGTTCATATAAGTGGAATCAAACAACATTTGTCCTTTTGTGTCTGGCTTATTTCACTTCGCATCATGTTTTCAAGGTTCTTCCATGTTGGAGCATGAATCAGTTATTCATTCCTTTTTATGGCCAAATAATATTCCATTGTATGGATATGCCACATGGTGTTTCTCCACTGTCTGTTTATGGACACTGGTGCTATTACAGTGAATGGTGCTTTGGGCTATTGTGACGAGTGCTGCATGAACACTGGTGTGCAAGTACCTGTGCAAGTCCCTGCTGCCAATTCTTTGGGGTATACACCTATGGAGAAACGCCAGGGCAGAGGTTAATTCTGATTAGAATTATCCTATGATAATTTTGAGAAACCTGCAAGTCTCTTGCATCTCCATTATCTCTCATGAAGCAAGTGGAGCATAATTCAAGCTAGGATGGCTCAGCGGCCAGATGACAGGAAGCAAGCCCTCCGTGAAGGCTTTCTCCTCCTTTAAGTTCCCCACAGCATCAAAGTTGTGCTCAAAGAGCTATCCAGCTTGAGGAAATATTGGCCGCTGAGTTGAAAGCAAGAACTGAAAAACAATTACAAACCCTAAAGAGCTAGGGAGAGCACATCCACTTTCTAAACCCCTCGGATTAACCGTACAAAGGCCATCTCGGCGAGCCAAGAAGCTCATCCCTAACCGCAGGGTGCAAAGAATGAATGGATGCAAGAGATTAAGGCATAAGCAAGGGCTCATAAAGACTTTTATTGCTTGGGGCCAATAAGGAAAAAAGTTTCTGAGATGATGAGCCAAATGCTTGGGGTGGGGGGGGGGATATGGGGCTTGGGAAGGACGGGTATTCAAAAAGGTGGCAGAGATGGGGAGATCTTGAAAAGGCATTAGGAAGGAGCTGGTTCTTAACGACAAATACAGGAAATCTGCTCCAGGGACCACCGGGATCCCAACCTCACCTCCTCTAACCTCTGGATTTCCTGAGCGCACTTTTTATTTCCCAGGTGGGATGTGCATTTGGCGTCTGCACTCAACGGTCTCAAGTGTGTGTGTGTGTGTGTGTGTGTGTGTGTGTGTGTGTGTGTTTGGGGATGGGGGCTGGTTGAGGAGCTGAAGACAATGTCATCTTCTTCATTCTCAGATGATGATACAACCATCACCCGCTCTCTTGCCTTCTGAAAGGCTTTGTGCCTCTGCACTTTGTATTAGTTTGATGGATGGGGTCCAATCATTCTGGCTGTAAAGAGAACCCCATATTCTCTTCAACTAACCCGATAAAGCCAGAGAAGAGACACAGAGAGACTCAACTCCTGGTGCATTCGTCTTTGCAGTCATTAAAACACATTGGTTCCTACCGGTCCAATTCTGAATGTCTAAAATTTGATAACGTGAACTCATTGAACAAGGGGTACCTGGTATCCAAATCAGAAAGGTCTGTTATTACCCTTGATTGTGAAAACTGTATTTATTAAGTTCTGTGCCCTGGGCCGAGCACTTGTGAGGTGGGTATTACCCCATTGTATGAGGAAACTGAGGCTCAGAGAGAGGTGAGGGAATTTAGTGCTCAGGATTACAAGGGGAAAAAAGGAATTCTAAACATCTTAAGCAAATGTGCTCTAATTCTCCAAGTGAGCAAGCAGTGTCACAGGGAGAACTGCTGGGCCTTTTTGGCGAGCAGCCCCTCCTCGCACCGTTCCTAAGGAGCAGATGGAACTCTTCCTGGCCGCTGGCTTTCTGAGACACATTGCTGTCCTTTTGCTTATTCTCCAGGCTGCAGGCCCAGCTTCTAAACTCAGGCCCAAGGCCCGGAGCAGGCTCTGCATCCCTGCATGCGGGGAGGGGCTTTTCAACACGCCACCCCCCTCCCCGGGTCCCTGCAGAGGAGCAGGATTAGGAGGCAAAGCTGAACTTGATTGAAAATAACTTCCCTCCAGGCTGCTTTCTGGCCCTGCGCCTCTTCCTTCCAGCTCCCGCTGAGTCTGGCCCCAAGGCCGGTGGACTCAGGGTGGTCCTTCCTCTCCCAGGGGCTGGAAATCACCAAAGGGGCATGAGGAGGTGCTGAGCAGGCCTTCTGAAGCAGGTCAACATCTTATTAATGTTTTAAAAAGTTTAAAAATCACAGCAGCCAATGGTCAGGGGTCAAGGGCAGATACCGAGGAGCCAGGCTGCTCGAGCTCCAACATTTACCAGCTCCGGGGCAGCAGGCAAGTTGCTTCCCCTCTCTGTGCCTCAGTGTCCCCATCTTCAGAGTGGGGGTCACTATAGGCCACAGCCTCCTGGGGGGCCATGAGGATCAAAGGAGAGCTGGTAGTTTTCAAGAGCCGAGAAGCTGGCAGTGAACGGAGAGGCGACAGCCCCCAGTCCTGGGGTGGAAAAATCCCGGTTGACAGTCACCAGTCAAGGCTGGTTCCCAGCATCACTTCCGCCTGCTTCCCCGACACAGATTCTCCCGAGCTTCGCGCCCGCTGGGAGCCCCCACCACCCAAACTGAAAGTGAAAGGGTGCCTGTGCTGCACCAGGTGGAGAGCTTTCCAGATGTGATCCCATGAGCTCCTGCGCTTACACATCTGTAAAATGGGATCCACAGTGCTTCCCTCTCCAGGCTGTGACCGGCCCACTAGCGAGCAAGAGTGCAGGTCAACGTCACAGCCTGAGCACTTCCCACACCGGCCCCTCTACCTCCTGGGGGGCTGAGGTTGGACTGGGGGTGAGCCAGACTCATCTTAGGAATGAGGTTTCATTTGCTTGGAAAATGCTGTTTTATACATTTTGATCATCACGTAACAAATATGGACCAAGTCTGGTCTACACACGCTGCGGCAGGGAGATGTAGGACTGTCACCTGGCATTGCAGGGTCAGGAGAATCATTGGGATGCTTCTTTTTCTTTTTTTTTTTTTTGAGGTACTAGGGATTGAACCCAGGACCTCATACATGGGAAGCAGGTGCTCAACCACTTGAGCTACATCCGCCGCTCCCCAGTGAGAGTTGGTTTTTTCGTTTTCCACTTTGTTTTGTTTTTAGGAGGTACTGGGGATCAAACCCAGGACCTCATACATGGGAAGCAGGCGCTCAATCACTTCAGCTACATCCACTCCTTGGGAAGCTTCTTAATACACCTTCTCGCAGCCCTAGACAGACAGGATCCAAATGCCAATTGGGGGAGCCTGGGAATCTGGGTGTTTAGCATCCCACATCAGGTTGAGTCTCCCATACAGGCAGACTTGGGAGCAGCTGCAGAGAGGGAAAGGGCCTGGGCCCCCCTCCTGTTTGGGCTGTAGGAATTGTCAGACAATCTCAGGTCTGGGCCTCCATTACCCTATGAATGGGGTGGATGAGGATACCTGTCCTTTCTCACTCCTAGGGCCATGGCGAGGATGATGAGCTTGGTGGCAGGCCCAGCCCCACGACCCAGGAGCCATGGGCATTCCATCGGGGAGTTGTGAACAGCACTTTGGGAGGCAGGGATGGCCAGTTCTGCTGGAAACACCAGTTAGTCCCAATGCAATTGATATTAGGGAACAATTGATTCATGATGCACATTGGGTTTGCTTATGTACTATTTCATTTGTGAGAAAGACAAAAAAACTGCACCCAGCTGAGTGAAGCTGTGTAAGACAGGAACACATAAAATTCACACACAGACACACACAGACACACACACACACACACACACACACACACACAGACCTCCTCAAACCTTGGTCCCCCAGCTGCATCATGAGCCACACCATCCATATCTCGTCTTAAAACTTTCCCTCTGATCTCTCCCAACCCTCCTTCCATCGCTTCACAAGAACTCACAAGTCAAACACTTCCGATGCCCACCGCCAGGCTCAGACCTCTTCCTAGAAAATGCCCTATTTACCGTAGTATTTCTGTATTTCTTAACCATATGTTAACATGTGTAAAACTGTACTACTGCATATATTAGCTTTCCATCTTCTTTTTTTCAAACGTGTCATTGACAATGTTTCTGAGTCTGGCATGCCTAACCCCCTCTCCCCCTTATCGCCACATTTTTTATTATTGCGTGATTTTGCACAGTGCAGGAGGCTTTGGGAAGGCCCCCGCTGGGTTAAGCAGAACTGACTGTAGCATTCTAAGTATATTCTAAGCACGTCACCTAAACTAATTCTTTCAATTCTCACATTAATTCTTTTAAGCCTATGAGGCAGATACTATGATTATTCCTATTTTACAAATGGGGAAACCGAGGCACAGAGAGGCTAACTGCCACACATGCCTCTGTAATGGGGTGCACAGTGCTCCCCACATCCTTTTAAGCCCAATTCCATTCACAAAAGGTTATCACCTGATCAGGCTTCATTACTGTTTAGTGGGAGGAACTCTCTGGGCTTTGTCAGTGACAATGAACCAAGGCCTCAAATGGCAATTAGAGGCCTGGTGACTCAGCAGGTAATTGCAGCGCTTAACACTTAGAAAAAGCTTTCTGCTCCTGGTGAAGAGGCTGGCTTCCCAGAGTCCCTCCCACAGGTTGCTGTGTCCAAGGGAGGGCTTTCCAATATGTCAGTGAAGTCCCAACACCTCTCCTCACCTCCATCTCTTAAACATGCACTCAGGGTCCAGCTGGGCAAGACCAGAGAGGAGACCAGGGGGCTCCTGGGTAGAGGTCCCTTAATTTATTCATTTAAAAATGAAAACAGAACAATGCCTTGGGAAGGGGAGGAAAACAAGAATCCAGGGTCCCCAATCGGCATCTTACTGGGAAAACAGACACAGGAAGGACAGTGGATGGTGGGAGAAATGTCCTATCTCTGAACAGGCCGAGAGCCCCAGGGACTTCTCCAGTGGTGGGTAGGTGAGGCTGGCACCAGAAATTTGAAGTCCAGCAGGGTTTTAGGAGCTGGGAAGGGGAAGAGAGGGCATTATAAGCAGTGGCAACAGTGAGAGCAAAGGTTGGGAGAGTGTCAGATAACGCATGGTATACCCTGGGACTTACTGAGCCCCAGCTCCTTGGGAGGGGTATGCAGAACATAGGTTGGGGGGCACTGTGACGGAGGAGGTTTGAATGCCACCCAAGGGGTTCCTTTGGCCAAATATACAATGAGGCCATTATTCACATGGATCCATTAAATTAGAACGTGTGATTTTTCATCCTGGGTTGACGTTCATGCTAGTAAGAGTTCCAGAAATAAAGCCAAAGCAGGGACAAGAGTAAAATGAATTATATTTTGTTCATCCAACTAAGCAATTGGGGGTACCTGCAAATGCCAGTTGAGTCTCCATGAGGAGCTGCTACTGTTACTGCTTTCAATTATTCTCTCTCTTTATTCTCCACAAATAATAGATTTTAAGGCATTCTCTTGGATGTGAAGAATGTCAACGGTAAATGTAAACTGCTGGCCTAGACCCAGCAGGAGCCATTTAAACTGTTTTGTTAGTAGAATAATTATGTGCATAAATGTTTAAAACAAATTTAACTGCACCTCATTCATGCAAATTCATCTTTTCTTTCAATTAACCTGAGTTACTCAAGGGGGTGGGGAAGTAAGGAAGCTAACATTTCTGGAGCCAGGCAGTTGGCTAAAAGCAACCATGAACATTAGCTTCTTTGATTCTTATAACATCTGAGAGATGATCCCATGGCCTCCCAGGAGCCTACCCTCCGGGTCACAGACTGGCTTAGAGAACACTGGACCTAAGCTGAGCCAATGAGCTACCTCCCTGGCAGCTTTAGACCTGGGACATGTCTCTCGCCCATAGCTGGGAAATGAGCTAGTAGCAGCCACACTTCCCACTCTTGGTGGAGAGAGTGAGAGAGAATTAGACAAAATGCAGAGAGGTTTCGAGATGAAAGAGAAATGAAAGAGCTGGCAAGGTCCGAGTCCCTGGTTTCCTTTACTTTGGAGGCCCAGCTGTATCCCAGCCTTGCTGGCATCTTGTTTGATAGCTCTTCCTTGAAGTCCATGAGATTATCTATCCCCTTTGTGCTTAGGCTAGTTCCATTTAGTTTCTGCCACTTGCCAGTAAGAGTCCTAACTAACACGGGCAGGCATTTACATCGTCCTCCTCTCAACAATGAAGATACGGAGGCTTGGGCACTTGCTCAAGGCCATGCTGCTAGAAAGTTTCGGAACTAGACTTCAGCCCACAAATTTCTTTCTATTTCTAACACCCACCTTTGGGTATGTGCAAAAGAAAGAGCGGGTTCCCTGCCTGACAGTATCAGTCCTTCTGAAAGAAACACAGAGGTGCCAAAATTAAGGATATAAGGGCATCTGCGGAGGGAAAGGCTTAGCTCTGCTCCTTCCTTTCCCACCAAGCATCTTCCAGCCCCAACCACCCCCCCAAAAGAGCAAAGGGCCAGGAAACCACTCTCTCCAAGATGGCCGTTGTTGGGTGGCTTCACTAGCCCTCCCCAAGATGGCCATTGTTGGGTGGCTTCACTGGCCCTCTCCAAGATGGCTGCTGTTGGGTGGCTTCACTGGCCCTCTCCAAGATGGCTGCTGTTGGGTGGCTTCACTGGCCCTCTCCAAGATGGCTGCTGTTGGGTGGTTTCACTGGCCCTCTCCAAGATGACTGCTGTTGGGTGACTTCACTGGCCCTCTCCAAGATGGCTGCTGTTGGGTGGCTTCACTGGCCCTCTCCAAGATGGCTGCTGTTGGGTGGCTTCACTGGCCCTGAGTGGCTTTTGGAGGCCTGCAGAAGTTGGTTCCTCTCTCAGTTCCAGGACCCAGGTGTGTGGCCAGAGTCAAATTGCTTAACGTCTCTGACTTTCACTCTTCTCACCTACAGAATTACTAAGGCAATATCTGTGGCCCAGATGGGGTGAGGGGAGGGGTTGTGTGAAAAATCAGAAATTAGACACACAAAGCGCCAGCGCCAGTACCAGCCACAGGTCTTCAATGGCAGCTATTTTTCGCTTCTAGCCTTCAAGGAAGCTACTCTTGGCTTTTTAAAATAATTATGCTGCCCCAAGAGCTACAGAATGGTCTCCGCCTTCTGCTAGTCCTCCAAGGAAGCCGTTTGTTTCCTTGACAACAATGTTCTAAAAGAAGTTGACACGTTTCCATCTTCCCTAAACAGACTGTTCTAACCCCTCCCGCGGAATCCGCCTTGTCTGAAGGGCTGGTGTGAACGTTTCCATCTTCCCTAAACAGACTGTTCTAACCCCTCCCGCGGAATCCGCCTTGTCTGAAGGGCTGGTGTGAACCACCAACTGGGTCTCTATGTGTGAGGAACAAAGAAGCTTCTGGGTATCTGCTCAGGGGAAAAGGGAATGGAAGTGTATCCAAAGAACCCAACGTGGAGGAAAGAGGTGACCTTGAGCCCAGTGTGGCGCGTGAGGCTGACATCAACAGGCTCTGGTCCTGTGCCAGGCTCTGAGGCACACGCAGCCCCTCTGTCCCCGGGAGCCTCCCGTGGCCTGGCCCCGCGCCTCGGGCCTGAATCTTTAGGCCAAGGGGCCTGTAATAAAGAGGGCATGAGCTGAGGAGAGAGCGCTGCTAAGAAACAATCGAAGGGCAGAGGGGGCTGCAGCTTCCAGAACAGAGCACCGTGGTGTGTGTGGGGTGGTGTGTGTGGTGTGACGTGCTGTGCATGTGAGTGTGTGTATGTATGTGTGTGGTGTGTGTGGAGTGTGGTGTGATGTATGTGTGTGTATGTTGTATGTGTGTTTAGGAGTTATCTCTGGCCCTGGCGGCCGCTGCCCTGGGCCGGAGCCGCGCACCGGAGCTGGGGAAGGAGAGGGCGCAGGCCTCGGGGAGCCAAGGCGCAGGCCAGGCCTCCCTCCACCTCTGGCGGGGGATCGAGCGAGGTGCGGGCGCTGTGCGCGCTGGCCTTGGGGAGCTCGGGGCTGACAGGCGTGACCCAGCACTAGAACCCAGGAGGAAACGCCCACCCCACCTCCCCAGGCCCCTCAAGGGGTTTCCAGGAAGACTGGGGAGGAAATGCAACAGGCTCAGTTCCCACAGAGCCGCTGGGAGCGCGGCCAGAAGCCCGCAGTCTTGATTCTGTTTTGGGATCCGATTGTTATTGCAAGTTGGCGGGGCTGGGAAAGGGAGTCCTCCCGCCGCCCAAACTATACCCCCAACTATGCCGGTCACAGAAGTACCACTTCCCACCTCAGGCCATGGAGAGCAGAAGCCCCGCCCAGGCTCTTCAAGACCTCAGGCCCCACCC
This sequence comes from Cabassous unicinctus, assembly GCA_029593785.1. Lineage (NCBI taxonomy): Eukaryota > Metazoa > Chordata > Mammalia > Cingulata > Chlamyphoridae > Cabassous > Cabassous unicinctus. The sequence goes on along the minus strand of JAQZBX010082469.1, from coordinate 3,035 downwards.
ACCTCTCCAGCCCCACCTCCCTTTTCCTCCCCCCACCCCACCCTATTGCTGCTGCAAATCATTTGTAGCTGCCCTACACGCCCACTGCTCTCGCTCCAGCCTTTGCACCCACTGTTTATCACCTGCAGTAGCCTCCCTGCACTTCACCAACATGTTAAATTCCCCTGGATGCCCGCCCTGCCCTACCCTTGCTAAGGCGGGGGAGGCTCCCGTGTGCTCCCTGCTTTTCAGTGGGGGACAAAGAACTATAACAGACCTATTCCCAGCCTTCAAAGAGCTTACGCTGTTATTACACAGTAAGATAAACATGTGGGGACAACGATGACTATTTTGCAATCTATGTCAAACATCAAATCAATGGTCAAATCAACAACAGATCAGTGGTAAGTTTGAAGGCTGGAGTGACCATGGAAGGCTTCCTGGAAGAGGTGACTTTGATTGACCACAGGACCCAGTTTATCCCTGTTGTCCACATGCAATAGTTACTCTCAAAAGTTTGAGAGCCTCCAAGGACTTGGGAGACCTGTGTCATGACAGTGGGACCCGGCAGGGTGCACAATCACTGCTGGGCAGGGTGGCTCCTCCTAAGCTTCCTAAGCTGCCTGCAGGTGTGCTTCCCCACGCGAAGGCACATGTGGCCCAGGTGATATGCGGATCCCCACAGCCCATCGGCACCCTCGACAAGAACCTGGAAGCCATCACCAGCTCCTCACTGGCCCACCTCCACCAGCTTCCATCAGCTTTACTCTGAGAAGGAATGAATCCTGACAACCTGCAAGCAGCTCCCTCTCCCAGAGGCCTTTGACGGGATTTATCCTCGGAGCGGCATCTTGGCCCTGGGCTCAGGGGACGCGGCAGCAGGGCCTGGAAGACAGATGCTGGTGCTGGGCCAGCGTACATGCCTGTGTACCCAAAAGGAAAGCAAGCTGAACTCTCCACACAGCCCCCGCATCACATGCGGCTCCAGCAACTGAATGTCATCACTGTTCAAATGCATTAAAGCCAATTCAGAGCCGGCTCCTGGGACGCTCTGTAAATCTACATTTTCTCTCAGCTCTGTACCTGCCATACAGAAACCCAGTTTTCAACCTGGCTACTCAGCTTTGCTCCAGCTGTTCTGCTCCCTGAAGACTGACCCCAACTCCCCCCACAAAAGACAAAATCTAACATTCCAGAGACCAGAGGACAGCTCAGCATGCTATGACCTGAAAAATAATCTAGCTCAAGTGAGAATCTGCCAAAAGATATCCACCTGGTGCTTATTAAATGCCTAATAAAAAATAGACACCATTTCTTGAGCCCTTTGTGCCAGGCAGGGCCTGTGCTAAGTGCTTTAGATACATCATCTTATTCAGTCTTGACAACTTGGACGCAGGGGTTACTGGGGGTGCAGGGGAGGGAGGGAGCAGCTAACTCCCTGGTGGGGTTGTCACTCACCTGAGCCGGTTCCTAGCAGGTCTGAATGTCCCAGGTGCTGATGAAGAGATGGAAGTGGCAGCATCCCATTCAGAGAAGGGCTGCCCAAAGGCAGAGTTTCAACTATGAAGCTCTAAAATGTTTCTGGAACCCGAATACACATTTAGAATAACTGGAAAATCCAGTTGGAAGGGAGCGGGGACAGGCCATCTTGTGTGATGTCCCACCATTCAACATTCTCTCTGGAGTGGAGCAAGAAGAACAGAGAGAAGGCTGGCACGGGTGGTGGGGCGCGGTGGACTGGGAATTCATGGGGGAGCAGAGTTTAGAGATGGAGGAGATGGGGCCAGACAGTGGGCTGAAATCCACTGCTGTAGGCTTCATGGACCAAGGGGATGATGTGGAACTTCATGGGAAGTCATTCACCCATGAGCATTTATGAAGAATCTGCTGTGTGCTTAGTTCTGCACCAAGACATAGCGGAGGCATGAGGAATTAAAAGGCACCTCCCTCATCCTCAATGTAATGATAAGCCAATTAGAGAGACCAGAAGACTTGACAGTAAACGACAGAGGAGAAGCGGAAAAGAAGGGGCGGGAGGTTCTCAGGCCCTTCCTGAGCGGCACCTGCCTGGCTGGGTCAGGGAGGCCCCCCTGGGACCCTCAGCCCAGGTTCTGGATCTGGCAGTTTAGCTGCAAGACCTGCCCTCCAGCAGGGACGGCTCTGTGACCGGTGCCAGATCAGTGCCTGCACACAAGGCCCCGACAGACCTCAGCCTCCCCAGCCCACGCGGCTGGGCCGAGCCCACACACAGGCAGCGCCGGGGGCGCCATCAGCTGAGCTACCGAGGCAGGCGCTGCACCGGGCACTGGGATGTGACCACCTACTCACGGACGCCAGGCACTGCTGCCACGGAATGCAGGCCCTGCCCTGCCCTGTCCCTGGACAGGACTCCCTCGGCCCTCAAACCCAGGCTGTCACTCATCCCTTGCCAGTTGCAGGGGGCGTGGAAGAGCACCTGGAGCCACACGACCTGGGTTTGAATGCCAACTCGGTCATTAAGGGTGTGACTTCAAGGTGTTCAGTGTCTCCAAACCTCCATGCTCTCCTCTCTGGAAATGGAGCCAGCAGTCAGGCTACCGAGGGGATTACACAAGCTGATGCCCTCAAAACGCCCCACATCCCTGTGGGGGGCCAGGCAGGGCACACGAGTGAGGAGAGGAGCTAAGGGTAGCGCCACGGGCAAGGGGAGGATGGTGGCAACCAGAGGAACACAGACGGAAGACGGCAGGCACCTCTTGACAGCCGGAGCCGCTGCTGCCAGGTTGGACCCGGGCCTGACAGAGAAAGATCTTCTGTGTTGCAATAACGGATACAGGCCATTTTAAATTTCATCAAAACCTATAAAAGTGTATGGTGCAAAATGTAAACCATAAAGTAAACCATTGACCATGGTTAGCAGCAATGCTTCAATATTTTTTCTAAAAAAAAAAAAAAAAGATCCTCTGGTTTGTGGATTTTTAGTGGAATCTTTCTTTAAGTGTTGGCAACCAATGACATTTTTTTTAAACTTACCATATAGCACTGTAGGATTTATGGATGAAATATGATGATGGGAT
>JAQZBX010082467.1:0-13521 GCA_029593785.1 Cabassous unicinctus | reverse complement strand
AACATTTATGTAAGGAAATGCACATATATGCATATATATTTATATATCATTTTACAAATATTCGTTTGTATTGTGAAAAATTTGATTTTTACCCACAATAAAAAAAAATTAAGAACAGGCTTTCATTTCTGGGGTACATCATTCAACCTTTCTGCTATATTTATATATATATGATTTTCTAAAATGAGTAGATCAAGGCAAGAAGACTGAAATCAACCTGGTTCTGTGCCATGTTTAGCACCTGGGCTTGTGGAAAATTATTCAAATTCTCTATGTATCTGTTTCTCCACCTAACAAAGAAAGAGAAGGATGAGATCACTTGTTTTAAGCTTTATATTTTAAAAATGAAACCATAGCCTTTAAATAATTGAAACTCCATTTATAAAACTGATAAAGACAGAGAGGCTGTGATTACCTTCCTGGGTCCAACTGGTTAATTCCAGCTGGAGTTGAAAGCTCAGCTCACTATGGAGTGAATATGAGGTGGACAGGGCTGCTGACTGGCCCTGATTTGTACTGCCTCCTTCATACTCATTGTTTCCTAGTGGGTGTGAAGAGTCCACCTCACATGGGACCTCACTAACAAAATGGGTGACAGGAAAGTGTGGCTCTTACTAGCCATGTCTTTCATCATCTTTAGTCACATGGGTACTGAGTGGAATGGAGGCTCAGCTCTGTACTCAGCCTCTGACGCTCCCATGGCAGGGAATTGAGGTACCACCTGCTTCTTCAGGGCAGGGATGGAAGAACACCTCTCACTCAGACTCTCAATCACTCTCACAGCAAGTGATCAGAGCACCACTTCCTACTGCCAGTTGGACAATGGAAGGTGAGCTCTTTTTCTGTTTCTGTTGGCAGTTTTGGTTTGGAGGCTCCTGCACTACCCTGCTAGAATAAATGGTAGGTAATCAGAAAAACCAAGAAACTTAGTGCTGTGTGGTTCCTCAATCTTCTAGACATCCTACCTTCTTTCTACCTTTAGCAAATTTCTATGCTGGTTTGTTATATTGTTTTTTTCCAGAATTTCTAGTTACAAGGGGGTGGTTCTAGGAGAATATTGGCTACTGCCTCTTGGCTGAACCTGAAGTCTTTCTCAGAAGAGACAGGTTTTCCCACATGACCTAGAACGTCTTGACCAAACAAATGATGGTCATGACTCTGATGCCCCTTTGCTATTTTCCTCACATCTCTGTGATCCAGAGTGTGATCTGGGAATGAATAAGAAATAATATCCTCACAACATATTTACTAATTTAATCCTGCCTCCATAGGGCCAGGTGTGAAGAAATAAAGAATTCTTTCTAATTAATTGAATAATTAATAATAATTGGAGTAGTTAATTCCATTTCCCCATCAAATGTTTGGATTTTTAATGGACAAATACACTTGGGTATCTAGTAAATGACTGGAATATGCTCTGGCATGTCATGAACATAGCACTTAGAGATGGGTCTAGTTGGGGAGGCAGGTGCAATAAAGCTCATTCTTATCAGTACTACAGGTGCTGGTGTTGAGGAGGACATCATTCCAAGAATGTTATAAGTCCATGAGCAGAATAATTTCCCAGAATTCCCCTGAGTCAAGATTGAATTTCACACATTTTCTTTTAATTATTTTTTAACACAACCCTAGGATATAAACTTTGTGAAACCTGGAACTTTGAATATTTTACCACTTAGTTCCTAGAAAAAATCCAGGTCTGGAACACTAGAGACTGTCAATAAATATTTCTCAACTAATTTAATGTTTACATGTAATAGAATAAATTCATTTACATTTAAGTTACCTCTCCAATATGGCCCTTGATTCCTAAATATTTGTGAGTTAAATTCTCTTTAAAAATCACATGGATGCTATGGACCCACTCTCTAGTTATGCAAATAAGTAAACAGAAAAAGATAAGCCAAAACCAACTTTTCCAATGCACTATTCATTTTTCCCTCCAGGTGGTGCCAATGGACCTTTTCATCTGTGAATGCCTGAGCAATACAACAGGATTGTTGCAAAGTATTAGAATAAGCTTAGTTTTCCATAACCTCTGTTCTTGAGATCTAGGCTTCCTCTCTAAAATGGCATCCAGAAACTCCCTTAAACCTTTTTCTTCTTATTCCTTCAGGAAGTTAAAACATGGGCCTTTACCAAATATATTTTCAATACCTCCTCTCACTTAATCTTGACAACCCCATAGTTAGGATTAGTGTTCCCATTTTGGCTAAGTGAAAACAGACTCAGAGAGTAAGTTGCAGTAAGCACAACAGTAAGTGAAACAGTAAGCAGTGGAGCCTAGATAAGACTATAGGTTTTGCTGCAAACTCTTTTAGATTTTTTTTTCATCCAAGTTAATTGTTCCCTTGATGAGGCTTCAAGAGAACTGCAAGACTTGAATTAATTTGCATTTCAGAGATCTCCAGAGTATCAGCCTCTTTTTTCCAAACAGGTTTCTTTTTACACAGGAAAACCTCTAGGGCTCTCTCTTCCAGAGACCCAAAGTGCACTAACAGCAGTTCATCACCCAGGTATGGTCATCAGTAACTGGCTACAGTGCTCAACAGATAAGCATCTTCCAAGTTGGTTGTTGTCCAGGCACATCATCCTCACTGTAGACACAGGCAAGGATACAGAGCAGGCGTATCTGTGCAAGGAAACAAAGTCATCTCGTCCTCAGGGAAAGCATGTTTTCAGTTTTTCTTCTGGGCCCAGGGCTAATGTAATAAGGAAGATTGGCAATGGAAATGTCTTAAATATAGTTTGAAAATTGGGGAAATTAGGAGCATGAGAGGGTAATGGACTCACAGTCACAAAGTAAGTTACTGCCAGATTTGCCATCTTACATCAGGTCTCATGAAACATTTGTTTAAATTTCCTGCTATCCTGTGTATGCCCTTTCTTTTCTAAGGACAACATTCTAGGCCAAGGAATAAATCTAAAATAATAACTTGGCTCAGCCTTGAAAAATTTATAAGATCAGAGAAAATTAAATATGTTTAGAGATTTTGATGATGTGTCATTTCTTCTTTCATTCTAAATTTCAGTTAGATTCCTTACTCTTACTTAAACTAGACTGAGAAACTCTTTGTGACTGCTAAGAAACTGAGAATACTCTTTGAAATGAGAAAATTGAGAAGGCTTTTTGAAAGAGGGAGCTTGTACCTTAGAACACAGCAAATATTTAGGTTTTTGCTGTATGATTACACAGAATTAGTACATTTCTCCCTCCAATAAAAATACTTCTATTCCCCAGTTGGAAACCCTGTAACATCCACTGGGATTTCTCTTAAGAGTTAGTGTAAACCACCACCTCTTCCCCTCCTCTGAAGTGCATGACCACAAGTGACTGCAGTGCAGAAAATGTTAACAGAAAAACTGCACAGCTGCCTCTTGAGGGTAAACAAGGATCATTTTAATGTCTGGCTTCTCTATCTAGCTGAGTCAGCTAATAATTCTTTAGCCTGACTATATGGCCCAAAGCCAAGCCTAGTTTTGCTTCCTGTCATACTGGAAGAAGTCTTTGCTTCATAGATGGCTCCATGGTAGTCTTATTTGAATACAATCTTTCTTCCCCACATTTAGACAAGCTCAGCTGTAGAAACTTTCAAAGAGATAGCATTCTGATTTAATCAATCACTTGGCTGTGTAAGACTATCCAAGCCAAAGAAAATGAGATGAGTTGATTTATGACAGAAATCTTTATTATAATGTGTCCTTCAGTAATATGTCAACATACCCACATACATATGTAACTCACCCACCTCACAGATCACCCCATGGAGTGAGGTTAATCAATAAATTAAAATTAAAATATGGGTAAATGGGTTTTACTAAGGGTAAAAATTCCATATTTTGTCTGGTAAGATATTGCAAATTTCTCAGAATTTCCCTGAGGAAAATCTGTGACCAGAGACTTTAAAAAATAAAATATGTAGCACCCACCACTCTCCCCCAGAAATAAATAGATTCCAAATGATACATTTACAGTAAGTGTGCTTCTCAAAACAAGAACATTCATTCCACTTCATACTCTTGCTTCTGCAACCTCTGACTTCAAGACAGTTTGCCTCTCTTCTGGGACAGGGAGGTTCATATGGGCACTTGGGCTGGGTGCATCCTGGGCTCTGGGGTAGAGGGGCAGGCTGCAGGATGGGAGCAGGGGAGTCACACTCATCTGAGGAAATGTCTGTGAATCAGAGCTCTCCAGGTCACTGCAGCTGCTCTCAGGCTGGGCCAGGCTGATGTCCCAGGGTTTGCTGGCCAGGCAGTCTTTCTGCATAGAGTTTCAGTGTTGCAGGAGGGATCCTCCTCACTGCTACCACCACCACCACTACCTTCCTCTTCATCTCTGCCATCTGAGCAGGATCACAGTGGGAGTCCTCTCTACTGCTTCCACTCCCTTGCTGATAGTGTCTTGGTTTAACTTCAATGTCCACTTGGATTTCCCTATTGTTGCATTGTCTGTCCTGTGGGTTGCGGGAACTGATTTTGGAGTTGGCCATCACATATGCTCTTGCATTGTCACTAATTTCATAGACTGATTGTGTCTTTGGGAAAACTTCCTTTTGGACATTGGCTTGGACTTCTAACCTGCTCTATTTACCCTTGTCCATGAGCAGAATGCCCCCTTTGAGCATGTCTACTGAGAGGGCTACAAAGCTGGCTATTTCCCTGTCAGGGCCTGCAGGACACTGAGTTCACCTGTAGGGCTTCCAGTGGTGATCACTGCACTAGTCAGGCCTTCAGGCTCTTTCCCCCATGCTAGGATTCTTGCAAATGCACCAGGCATCTGTCACTGATTGGACCATCAGCTTCATCAAACTCAATTTTCACCCCTTTTCCGTTGCTTGTGCTAACTCCACAGCCTTCTCCATGACAGACAGAAATAGGCATGACTCCATAGACATAAGACAGCATAATGGGGATGCCAAGACCAACACTAACAGCAATATATGGACATAAGCAACAATAACTGGGGATGCCATACCTCACAAAGTCACTCCTCCTGCCATAGCCAAAGTCCTCTTGTGCTTAGAGGTTTTTCTTCCCTCCCACCTGCTGAGAATCTTCCTGCCAACACAACCATGAATGCCAGTTACCATGGCAGGAATGGCAATGCCAACTGTGAGGGAAATCCCCACTAGAGCATCAATCAATGTACCTGGAATTGTCTTCTTCTTTCAAAACGGTTTCTTGCCCAAGAATGTGCAATTGCAATTGGAGGGCCTGAGATAATATAAGTCTGAGATCTCTTTCAGGCATAGCTAGCAAAATCCACAGCCACATTCCGCACAGGTCGTGAGATTATAGCTTGCATGATTGCCTTAATGATGTCGGCGTTGCATCCTATGTACTGCCTGATGTCATCTGGTCCAGATTCTTGCCCTTAACAGAGCTGAAGGTACTTGCTCTGTATCTAAAACTCTGCGCCCTCTGCTGACGGGTCACACCGCAGGTCTATTTCGAATGCATTGTCTGCTTGTGGTGGTAGCAGAGCTCAGCCTGGCAGCCTTCTCCCTCTCAAGTCAGCCTTGGGCATCTGGCACAGGCACAGGCAATGACAGAGCACCCAGAGTCCAGGACCGAACACCGGCGGATCTGGGTCAGAGGCCAGGCAGCCGTGCAGCACAAATCCTTCGTGCTCTTGCACTGGCGGCAGGTCAGTGAGCAGTGGACAGAAGTCCTGTGGAGACGACTCTGGAAGGTGTGAAGCTGCTATACTTGGGGGCAGGTCCGGCCCCGTATAACGAAGTGGAGCGTAGGGACTCGAGTCCTTCCAGGAGCCTTGGCCAACAGCGGCCGAGGGGTGATGGGTGAGAGGCACCCAACGCAGCCAGCCCCATCAGCAGGCGACCCGGCCACCGCCTTCTTTGCCGCCCTGCTGGAGATAGAAGGTGGCAACACATTTTTAATGTAGGGAATGGCCCACTGCCTGACTCAGAGTTGTGGGGATTTTTCATCCCCATGTCCCCCAATACGCCAGAGCAGACAATCTTATTTTTCTTTTAAGATTTAAACTAATTTTAATTCTAAGTTATGAGATGGATAATGGCATTTTAAATGGAAAAAAATGTATGCACTACCAGAAATTACTCCCTAATTAGCTGTTTATTTATGTTCCATTCTTCTTTTTTTTTTAAAGATTTATTTATTTATTTATTTATCCCCCCTTGCTGCTTGTGCTTGCTGTGTCCATTCGCTGTGTGTTTTCTCCGTGTCTGCTTATCTCCCCCTTGCTGTGAGGTCCCACTGCATCAGCCCACTGCGCCGCAGGCTGGCCTGCACTCACAAGGAGGCCCCGGGAAGTGAACCGGGGCCTCACACATGGTAAACGGGAGCTCTATCGATTGAGCCACACCCGCTTCCTGTTGTGAGGTCTTGCTGCATCAGCCCGCTGGGCCGTGCGGGCCCGCCTGCCCTCACAAGGATGCCCCAGGAAGTGAACCCCGGGCCTCCCATATGATAAACGGGAGCTCTATCAATTGAGCCACACCCGCTTCCCTTGTTCCATTCTTCATTGCTATTTATATGCAGGCTAACACTATAAAACAATTATGACACATCATCTTCAGTTGTGCATTTTTCAGTTAATATCCAAAGTTATTTTCTGTTTAAAACTAGTCCTAATAATTACATTTAAAGATATATAAAAATTGTTAGTGACCAACATAATAGCATTTTCAGTCACAGCTTTTATTTCATAAATATTTGCAAGTACTAGTCTATTGAAAGGAACTTTAAAATCCTTGCATAGTACTGATTACAAAATTCTGCATTCAAGAGTCCCAGATCACTTCTCAATCCTACATTTTAAAATTTTTCATTAGTAGGTCTTTAGGCAAAATTCTGAATTCATGGTTGAGTTGTGTGGAAAAAACAATCTTGTTAGATGTACTTCTCAGTCTGATATTTCAGATGTTAGCTCCAGTTGAAGGCTTTTTTGAGAATTAGGCACAAAAGGGTTAATACCCTGTGGCTGACATATGAAGAGACTGTTTATATTGCCTGGAAGCTCCTCCTAACTGAACTCCACCTCCATCCCACCATGGACCTCCTTCCTTTCCTCAGGCCACTGCATGATTCAGTCATCACAATCCTGACTTTCAGTAGAGACATCCAGAATGAAACAATTTACACTTTAATCCTAATAGGCTCTGAAGCAATTTGTAAGGCAAATGAGTGTCAATCCCTAAGTATTCTTCGGACTTTGGCTTCCAACTACATAGACTAGCCAGGACAATATAAAAACCCAGAGTTAGTACCAGACTGAATCATTTGCTCTTTTCCTAGACCAGCTACATTACTTGGCTGGTTTGGGAGGCTGAAGCTATGGATCTGTCACCGTCCATCTTGGAAGAAGTGCCTTGGGGATGGGCAATTCCAGATCCCCATGTGCCACGAGGTTTGAGCCAAGAACTGTCCTGGGCTTGGGCAATGGATAACTTTGAAGCACTCTGCCATCGCTGCAGAGAAGTCCCCAAGTTTTTCTCCAATGTGATCTACCATGCATACTGGTGACACCCATGGGCTTTCCCCATGCATGGGCATGTTCCCGAAGTCCAGAGGGGCCAAAAATGCTGTCAAGACCCACCTGTCCAGGAGACGATGCCTATCACCACAAAGGAGCTACAGTCACTTCAGAAAGAAGTGGACATTACAGACAATGTGGCCCAATGCCGCCTGAATCAACCAGGAGAGGTCCACATTGGCAGAGGTGGACAAGTGCACATCCAGAGTGGCCCCTGGAGCCCAGGCTGTCCCCGAAAGCTGCTGAAAACAAAGGCTTAAATCGGGAAACCCAGAAAGGAATGGAACACATAGCATTACACCCTTGCACCAACACCTGGAAAGGTGACTGAGACATTGCTTTGAGGCCCCTCCTAGCGCCCCTATGGACTATTCCACTTGGACTGTGCTGTGCACACCTAGGTACCTTGAGGTCTGTGCCATGGAGAATATGTCTTATTTTGTTCTCCTGAATGGCTTACATGTTTTCAAATTAGCAAACTACTTCATGCGATCACTAATATGCAAAGGAACTTTTTTGTAATCTAGTAAACTTGTCTTGGTTCCCCTCTAGTGTATAATGATTAAAGCTTTTTTCCTTATGAGAATAATGAAATTCTTATTCACCTGTGGGAAATGATTTGGGGTTGAGGAGTCAGGATTGGGAGGTGTATATGGGTGGGCCTGGAACTGGAAGGGGAGCAGAGACCCAGGTCAGAGCTGGAGACAGAACTTGAGGGGCCTTTGACAAGGTATGGAATTTACTGGAGTGAGAAGAAGCAGCTGGGACTGTTTCTGTTTGCCTTGAAACTCAGTGCAGCCCTCCACGTGAGAAGGCTTGGCAGAGGGCAGACACCACCAAATGTTCCTTGAATGGTCTGAAGGTTAAATTAACAAAATGGGTAGGGCAGAACCCCAGTTAATAGGGACAAGAGGAAGAACTCTAGTCCTCTGTGCCCTCTGAGTTGACAACAATGGTGTTCAAGTGCATCAGTTCTTGGTCAGACAAACCCAGCCATCTACAGATTTCTTTTCTGCTACAGCCTGACCAGTGCATAAACTGCCTGAATGATACATCATGATCCAGCAAAATTGAAGGCTTATGGGTACTGTCACTTGGCCCAGTGGTTATGCACTGCCAGCCTCTGCCCATCTCAGGGCCTGCAGCATCTGAGACTCAGTACTTCCTGCCTGTGTCCCAGGAGTAAGACATACTCATCCCCATAGTTTCGGCTCCAGATGTGCCAAGAGACATAGGAAAAGCATGCAGCAGCACCACACTTTGGACTTTCAAACATTTTGTCACCTATATATTAGATACCAGAAACCAGAAACTAGATGGCATTAATTTGGTCTATCAAATTAATTTGGTCTCTCACTCAACTCAATATGGAGTTGCTTTGGGATTGGAATGTGGGGCATAGACTGTGTTTGCGTGCCACTTTTTGTTAGACTGATTAAATGTCATTATCCCTAACAGAGAATGGCAATAGATAGTGAGAAAGGAATTGAAGTGTTTTTGTCAGTTTGCATTTGAAGTAGATTTCCCATCTGACCAGACTTTTTCCATCCAGCAGTCACATAGGTTTTCTTCTTTCCCTCTCTTCATTAGTTTTCTCTAATGATAAGGCCATGCACTAGTTTAGCCTTCAAAGGGTCAGGGTTACCTATCCACCATTACAGGAGAGGGGTCAGGAACAGCTTGGCTAGGATTCCAGTCACCCCAGAGGACTGAGATTTCATCTCCCATGTAGGATATAGGGCTGAACAGATTGAGTTTCCAGTGGAATTAGGCTGTGGAAAGCAATGGAAGAATTGCAGGCATAGTGAAAATGTGGGTGGTTTTCAAGTAAGAAATCAGAAGACAGCTAAACTACAATCCTGTGAACAAGAAATTGCAAGGAAAATATAAGGTAAAAGAGATCCAAGAGAAAATGATTCAGAGACAGAAACCTTTGGGAATATAACTTAGAAAGATTCTGTGAGAAGAGTATGAAGTGGAGAAAAGAAAAAAAATACTTAGTATGTAAATGGCCCTGGAATAAGAGAAACGGAACAACAGGAACTGAATACCATATGTCTCTGAAATTGTAATAGCTGAATATTAGATTTTGTCAAGGTCCTAATTTTTTTTTTTTTGCATGGCAGGCTTGTCATTGTGTAATGCATTATTATAAGCAAAAAAGTACAACAGAAATGCATGAACCAATTAGGAAATTCTGCTGAATTAGTCAATGCTATGGTTTTAATGACCAATTTGAAAGTTAAGCAAGAAAACTCTCTATAATAATTTTATAACATTTTTATACTGAAACATTAATGGTCAGGAAAAAAAATGAGGAAATGGAGATGTAAGGAATTTCCTTGTTTAGTTCTCAACTGAAAAATGTGGCATGGAATTACCAAAGCTATGTTCCAAAGTTACATATGAAGTAAGAAGTAGGGAGAAAGGGATTAAAAACCAAGGTTTGTTGAAATTTAATGACCTCACCGTGAATTACAAAAATGCTTTCTGCCAAATTCTTCATTGCCAAACACCCTCTATTTTCTTTATTAAAAGATAAAAGTCATCAATATAATCAAAGATGCAGGTTTTTTGAAAGAGGAATTGCTGGAGCAGGGACCTCTCAAAGAGGTGTTGCAGGAGTGCTCTGGGCTTCTAGGTTAGCTGGGTCACATAAAGGAATTTATGGACATGCCATAGGGTAGGCAAGGGAGTAAAGAGTTTAGTAAGAAGCAAGAAAAGGGATAGTACACACCTGAGTCATGGGTATGGGCCTGCTGCAGGGGGAGACTCACAATGTGGAGCCCTGGGGTAGGCCTTTTTAAGGCCTTTCCTCCTCCCTTTTCCCCATATTAAGGAGGGAGCACAGCTATTTGCCATCTTGATTGGTTGCCTTTCTACAATTTTAGCTTTCAGGGATCCAATTAGGAGGCCTTTCTGTTTGGAGTTATCCAGAGTTTCTTTTGAGCCTGGGAGTTTCAAATGGGACCTCAGTACCAAGATCTTGGTGGTTTTTTGGTTGTAATGGTTGCAGCTTTGTTCTCAAGTAGCTGCCAACCCCCAGCATTTCTGGTGTGATCTCCTGGCTCTGTTCTGACCAGCAGCAGCCTTCCCTTGTTTCCTATACTAACCTGTCACAGGGGGCAAATGAGAGTGAGAGTTTCAAAAGCCATTTTCTTCACAGTTACTTATAAAGGCATTTAGGGAATCATTAAAGTTCCTTATTACATAGGAGGGCCTTACAAACAGGTCTTGCAATGCAGGAACGCGATATACATTAATTAATATGGTTTGCTTGTCTATTCAGATAAGCTATTGCTACTGGAGAGAAACTAGGTTATCACCGAGTTGCTTAACTGAAACTTTAGAGGATGTGGTCTATTTTCTGAGACAGCCTCTTCTGTACATTGTTTTTGTCTTCAGAAAAGTCCCTGTCCTTTCTCAGAAAGGGCCCATTCCCAGCAATGCCTAATGTATTTTATTTTACTTAGCCTAATTTCTAATGATCTGTGCATGTTTTTAGGGAAAAAAGTTATTAAAAGTTAACTGGAACTTTCTTATAAGTTCTGATTTTCTTTCTTTTAAAAAAAATAGGACCATAACAGTAGTGCACTTCAATTATGTTCTCATTCTTTCACTCTCACACTCCCTTTTTCATTAAAACAATGTAATACACACCTGTAAACTCTCCACACAAAACAAAAAGTAGATTCTTCACATTAATTACCAAAAATTACAATTTCAGAGACATATGGTATCCAATCCCTATGTTTAATTTCTGTTAATTCTGCCCCTTTCACATTTTTTTTTCTTCTTTATTTCTTATACCATTTTTGTTGTCATTATCTTCCTCAATTGTAATCCTAAATGGTTTTGTCTTTGCATTATTTTCCTCACTAACAGCAAAGAATGAAACTGGGACACTGGAATTTAATTTAAATTTCCTGAAATTTTAATTTCAGTTAAAAGGTTTATTACAATGTAGATTAAGGTACTCAACAGGTATTCTGAGTCAATAAGTCTGGGGAGGGAAGAGATATTTGCATTTCTAATTGACAACCAGGTTATGCTAATGTTACAGACTATTTGAGTAGCACTAGTATAAAACTTATGTAGGTCAGATGATTCTTAATTCTGTAATTTTTCATATATATTCCTTTAATTTTAACATTTTTCCTTGGATTAATTTTCTCAAGGCTATGTTGATCAGACATATATTTTGGAATGAGTTATGACTCTTAATGTCCTCTCAAATAACCTGAGTTCTTCCAGAATTTTTCTGGGTAGTCTTTAAAGAGAGGCCAAGATAGATGAACTACTAGAGCTCCACTGCACATTGTTTGCTTAGTATTTGTATGTGATAATAATTACTTCAATCTAAAAAGTCAAGCATTGTAAGATGTGTCATTATTGTACATATCACAAAGATAATGGCTGCTAATTAAACTATGGCACTATGCTAAGAAACAACTAATTTCAAGATTTATATCTTTTTGGAAATGTGGAAATGAGAATTATCTTAGCATTGATAATTTAATCAATCTAAATTTATAGATATATCTTTGTCCACTCTTTTATTTTATTTTGTATGAAAATAAAATAATAGGAACAATAGGAACAGAATAGGAACAATAGCAACAATTTTCCAGTTACACTGAGTAATTATTGTTCATATAATATAATGTTGTTATTTTCCATTTATCTCATCTATTCCAGCTCTATTTTGGTTACTACTTGCATGGAATACCTTTTTCCAACCTTTCACTTATAGCTTGGTTGTGTCCTTATGTCTGAGGGAGGCCTCCTGTAGATAACATCTAGATGGCTCATTTTAAAAAATCCATTCTATCAGTCTATGTCTTTTGATTGGGGAGTTCAATCCATTAACATTCAGTAAAGACATTACTTACTTCATCTATTTTGTCCTTCAACTCTCTGTTGTCATCATTTTATCATTTGTCTTCTTATCCTTTAGTTTACCCTTCCTAATAATCTTCATTTCTAAACTCTTCTCCAATTCTCTCACCATTGTTTTATTTCCTTTCAGGCTGCAGCACCCCCTTTAGTGGCTCTTGCAAATCTGGTCTTTTGGTAACATAGTGAAATTGAACACTTCATTTAGAGAGAAACTCAGCACCCAGACAATGTGATTTGGATAGGAACCTTTATTTCCGGCTGGCCGGGGCCCCCTCCAGCAGTATGGAGAGAAGCGACCCCGGCTTCTCGCGGTGGGGTTTTATAGGGAATTTTAGCAGGGTCAGCATGATTAAGCAACTTTTCTCGTGCTCAGATACCAGATTAGTTAAAACAAAGCATCAATTTTCTCATGCCAGAAAGGGTAATGGGCAGCTGCAATTGTACGCTTCAAACGCATATCTGTTTTATCTATATCCAGCATAGCAAGCAAGCAAACAAGCAATCTTACAGAAGCTAATGTTCACAGTTAGCTTCAGCGTTAAGGGGGTTTGGGTTAATCTTTACTAGGGGTGGCTTTTGATCATTCTATGGTGGCATGATTGGTCAGGCCCAGATGCATATCCGGGGTATTGTCTAAGCAAGTTTTATGGGTCTTAGGAATTTTCATCAGTGTTACCTTGTTTAAAAATCTCCATTACATTAGTCTATCACTTTTTGTTTGTCTGTGAAGATTTTGAACTCACCTTCATTTTTGAAGGACAGTTTTGCCAGATACAGAATTCTGAGCTGGAGGCTTTTCTCTTTCAGTACCTTAAATACATCATGCCGCTTTCTTCTCTCCTCCATGGTTTCCGATGCGAGGTTGGCACTTCATCTTATCAAGTTTCCTTTGTATGTGATGCTTTGCTTTTTCTTGCTGCTTTCAGAATTCTCTCTTTGTCTCTGATATTTGTCATTCTGAATAGTAGTTGTCTCAGGATAGGTCTATTTGGATTTATTCTGTTTGAGGTGAATTGTCCTTCTTGAATATTGATATTTATATCTTTCATAATGGTTGGGAAGTTTTTGGTCATTATTTCCTCAAATATTCTTTCTGCCCCCTTTTC
>JAQZBX010082466.1:0-13520 GCA_029593785.1 Cabassous unicinctus | reverse complement strand
AAGATCCAAACATACTGAACTGAAATAGCTAAGGACTACAGGATGGTCAAGCTAGTGACCAATGGGACAAACGAGAAGATCACAGGATTTCACAGGATCATTTGGGAAGCAAATGTGTAAAATAATTTTTTCCCTACATTCCTAAATCATTAACCCCTTTTTAACTTCTTATGCTGCCTCTTCCCCTTTTCCAGATTCCTAAATCTTTGAGTGCCCATGGTTACATCCCCGCCTCTTTTCTTCTCCAAGTATACTCATTGCTTAGGTGATTTTATGCATGCTCCTATTTTTAAATACCATTGATACATGAAGGTTCTCAAATATTCATTTGATGAATTCCCTGTGCCTCTGGCTCATATATACAAGTGCCCACTCAGTGTCTCTACTTAGAAATCTAATGGGATCTCAAATTTAGATTGGTCTCTAGCAGAATGCCCACATCCCACATCACCTTGCCTCATCAAAATCAGCTCTTCCCTGAGCCTCCCAGTCTCAGTAAACAGCATCAGCCAGCATCAACTAAATTACAAAGGTCCCAAACTAGGAGTGACCCTTGATTTATTTCTTTTCCCTTTACCCCAGTTGTATCCATCACCAAATTTTATGACTTTTCCTCCAAAATGCATCCCAAATCATGTCTCTTCTCATCATCTAATCACTGAAACCCTAATTCAGGTCTGTATCATCCATTACTCAGATCCAGCATCAGCATCCATACTGGACCTCTGCCTCCAATTGTGTGCCCTGCAGACAAATTTCCACTCAGAAGCCAGAGTGAGCTATGCAAATCAGACAGTGCAAACTCACCTGTGTAAAACTATACCCCAAGTTCTTTACCATGCTTTACAAGGGTCTTATGATGTGATCCCTGCCTCCCTCTTAAACCTCATCTTGGGACACTCTTCTTCATCCCTAAGCTCCAAACACTGGCTTTCTTGCTCCCCCTGGAACAGCCCACAAAGCACATCCAGTTCACGACCCTTTCATCTACTGTTCCTTCTACTTGAAATACTATCCCTCATAGCCTCACATGGCTGCCTTCTTCTCATTATTCAGTCTCAACACAAATGTCTTCTAAGAGTCCTCTATCCCAGCTAAAGTAAAACCGTCAGTCATTCTTTACCTTAGGGATCAATATTCTGTTTTACATAGCACTTCTCCAGATCTAACATTATCCTGATAATATATTTTTTGTTTTATTCCTTTAAAATATAAGCTTTTTGAGGGCAAAGATTAGGTCTCTCTTGTTTGCATCAATACCTAAAACAATGTCTAGTATGTAGCAGATACTCACTATAGAGTGTATTAGCCTATTGACCTCTCTTTGTATGCTCAGCCAACTATATTTATGCTGCCTTCTCACTAAAGCAGTTGTCCTGCATGGTTAGATTAAGAGATGCTACTTGATAGTAATTGCTAAGCATTAATGTTTCATGAACCATTTGAAATATGAAAACAAAGTTTCTTGTGAACATGCAAATAAGATATGTTTGTAAAATGTGTGTTGTGGCCAAAACAAATTTTTTAAAAATATTTTTTGTGTACCCATAAAAAGAAACTGTTTTCTCTTGTTCAGTGTTAAAAAAAATCATCTCTGCTCAGTGTAACCAGTAAGACCAAAGAATTTGAATGAAAATTGGTCTTGAAATAAAAGCAAAGAGCTGAAAAGTATTAAATCAAACACTCTGAAGTTCTATTTTCCCGAGTCAGCAAAGAGAAACTAGCATTCAGCAAAGAGAAACTAGCATCTTATACAATCTATACTCTACAAATCTGGGAATGGAACATAAGCGCCACGTAGGCAAGGCCAATGTTTATTATCCCTTGTCATTTTATTCCCTGGCTCTAGCTTAGGACTTGGGGAAATAGTAAATGCTTTTTCAGTCTTGGTTGCATGAATAAATAAAGTCAACCTAATTGTGTTAAATTGGTGTTAGCATGGAATTATTCATCTCAGAAGCACTACTATGTATCAAGCAATGTGTTAGTAACTGGTGATAAAGCAATAAAAGATCATCACTTCATGAGGGGCAGAGAACTGGAGGGGGAAACTATAGTCCTTGGACCTTAGATAAGTTCTGCCTCTGTAACCTTAGGCAACTCATTTAGCTGCTTGGGACCTCAGCTCCTGCATCTGAACAAAGAGAACACAGGTTTATGAAACAATAAAGCTGCAGTTGTGCTTGGTGTGAACTGTGAGTCAGACACTCTACTGGGTGCTCTAATGTGTGATTAATTTCATCTTCATGATAGGTGTACAAAGTAAGTGTTAATATCCTCATTATTAATATAGTCTTGGAGAGTTTATGGCACTTAAGGAATCTGGACTTGAACCCATCCTCCTCCTGACTACAAAGCCCATGCTTTTGGCTCTCCACCTAGGCTGACCATATGTCCCAGTTTGCTTGGGACAGTCCCAGCCCTAGCTGGTCAATGTATCCCAAATAGTTTTTTTTGCTTTGGTGCTCAATGGTCCCTCTCCATGGGAGGCTGAATAAAGTTGTTCCTCCCAGGGTGACCTCAGACCTGCTGACATCATGCATGCTTTTCCCTCTCTTCTGTCACCTACCTGAGCCTAGACAGAGCTAACAAGGTTGCCCTGGAGAAGCTCAAACAGGGAATCATCACTTTCCTTTGATTACAGCAATCTGAGTGGCATCAATTCTTAGGGAAAGTCACACAGTTTTGAAATGAACAAATCTAAATTCATCTACCAAACTGAGAACAAGAGTCCTGAAATGATGATGATGATTGTGATGATGCTACTGATGATGATTATAATAACAATAACCAACACAGCAATCAAAAGATTAAATGTATATTTTCTAATCTGGATTATGTCACCAATTAACTGCTTACTCATTAAACAAGCCCTCAATGTGCATTTACTGAGAGTCAGAGATAAATTGAGGCATTTCATGTACCACACTGTTACCTGAATATCCTAATCTCTGAGCTTGTCTTTTCTTTCTCATCTGTAAAATGGGGATAATAAGCCCTACCTGATGAAGAAATTACTTCACTCAAAAAGAAAATTCATTGAAGTCACTGATCCCTAGCTCCGTCAATGTTAGCCCCTCCTCCTTTGCAGAGGGTTTAAGTCCAAGGGCCATGACATAGTTATTCATAAGTATTAGTGTATTTATGCATTATTTTATTCAACAAATATTTATAACAAACATACTATTTGTTATGCACTTTTCTAGGGCTAGAGATAGAGGGTTAAGCCAAACAATGAAAAATCCCTGTCATTGTATTGCTCATATTCTAGTGGTGAAAGTCAGGCAAAAGACATTGTTAATATACTATACAAAAATAAAGGCCATGAAGACAAAACAGGGTGAGAGGATGGAAAGTAATGGAGGGGGTTTGCTACTATAAATAGGGTGATCGGGTAAGGCTTCTTAGAGGGGTAACATTTGAGCAGATATGTAAAGCTGATGAAAGCACAAGGTATGCAGAGATTGGGGAGAAAAAGCTCCAAGCAGAAAGAAGAGCAAGTGTTAATGGACTGCGGTAGGAGTGAGTTTGGTAGGGCCAGGAACAGCAGCAAGGCCTGTGTTGCTGGTGTTAGTTTAAGAGGAGGAAGGCAACAGCAAAAAAATCAGAGATCAAGAGCTGTAACAGGGACTGTGAGCCATGGCTAGGGCCTGGGGTAATTTGGCCAATATGTTCAAGTGAAATGGAAATCATTGGAATGTTCCATTAAAGATCAGTTCATAGATAAAAGAGTATTAAGCCAAAATAAGAGGAAGTATATACAGGTTCACATAGGTAGTTATGTAGGAGGAAGTAGGTTTTGATATCCAGGAATCAACACTTCCTAGCTTGTGACGTTGGGCAAATCACTTATATTCCTGCATCTCAGGCTCCTTGCTTGAAAAGCATGAATTGGAAATTCTATTCCACAGTGCTGTTAGATGTTGGATAGATATTAGATACCAGAAGAGTATGGACCTGGCACCAAAAACTACTCCCTGAAGCAAAATGGATTAGGATTGACCAGAATAGAGAGGCTAGGATAATGCAATGGGGAATTCCAAATCCAAGAGCGTGCATTCAGAATTATGTTTTCATGGGGCAAATATGAGACCCCAGCTTGAAAACCCCTCTAAGATCCAAAACAAAGAACCTGAGATGTTACATGACCATTCCAGATGAATCCAGCTGCTCTTTGGAGATTTCTTTCTAGTGGGGTGCCTCAAATGGGAGGAAACCAAAATCCATTGAATTCTATGGGTCAGGCATTGGGCTAAGGCTTCACAGACAAGATTTCATTTCAATCTCACAACAGCACTGTGGGGTAGAATTTCCAATTCACACTTTTCAAGCAAGGAGCCTGAGATGCAGGGAATATAAGTGACTCGCCCGACGTCACAAGCTAGGAAGTGTTGATTCCCAGATATCAAAGCCTATCTTCCGCCTACATAACTACCTATGTGAACCTGTATATACTTCCTCTTTGACCCAGCCATCTTCCAAGGATAAAATATACCAAAGAATGATTTAATGACAATAATAGCCACCTCCCCACCACAGAGGACTTTGCAGTTTACCCACCACTTTCACATTCATTATCTTGTGCCTCCTGTGAACTAGCTCACACCCTAGCTGCCTTTTATTTTCACAAACATGGCAATTACAGGATGTGATAAATACCCCGAACAAGGAAACATTTAGCCTAAGCTAACTATTATGGGCCTCATCTATGATGAATGACTTAATATAACCCTGAAAAGCCCAAGATGATAACTAATTTGTGGTTAAAGTTAGTTAGAAATTTACTTTGTATAAAACACATGGAAATAACCCAACTAACTTTGAAAAAGGAAAAAAAAAGCCAACAAAAATACATATAATAATTTACTCCTCTTTGCCAGGATAGCAATAAAGATAAGAATTACAACTTTAAGAGCAGTTAGAGAATTATGAACATGTGCCACTTTGTGTACTGGATGCAAAAAAAAATGTTATTAGTGCAGGGAATGTAAACAGAAAAGCTCTGGGGCCCCATGAGCCTGATCAAATCCTGTGTTTTAGACTGGAAAAGACCCTTCAGCCATCTAGTCTAACCTCCTTCTTTTAACTGGTGAGGAAATGGAGATATGCAGAGTGGTGTCTGCTTCTGAGCTTACTGAATCAGAGCCTTTGGTAGTGGGAGAACCTTGCATGGTACTGAGAGAAGGGTTTGGGGTTGATGCCTTGCTGGCTTTGTTCTGGGGGTCATGGTACAAATCACCTTAGTTTCTTTTTTTTTTTTTTTCAGTTTTATTGAGATATATTCACATACCATATAATCCATCCAAAGTGTACAATCAATGGCTTTTAGTATAATCACAGAATGGTACATTCATCACCACAATCAATTTTAGAACATTTTCATTACTCCAAAAAGAAAAACTCCATACTCCTTAGCAATCAGCTCTCAATCCCTCTATCCTTCCCCTGCCATATGTAATTACTAAACTAATTCTGTCTCAATAGATTTATTTATACATACATTTTATACAAATGAAATCATACCATATGTAGTACTTTTTGTCTGGTTTCTTTCACTTAGCATAATGTGTTTTTTTAATTATTATAATTTTGTATTTTTAATTAGAGAAATTGTAGGTTTACACAAAAGTCATATAAAAAATACCCAAATAACCCCTTATTGTTGACAGTTTACATTGGTGTGGTACCTTTGTTACAATTGACAAAAGAATATTAAAATATTATTGTTAACTGTAGTCTGGAGTTTGCATTAGGTGTATTTTTCCCATATATCACCCTATTATTAACACCTTATAATAGTGATGTATTTTTTCTTTAAGTTCATGAAAGAACATTCTATATTTGTGCTATTAACCACAGTCATCATCTACAACAAGTTTCACTGTGTTACACAGTCCCATGTTTTAACCTCTAGCTTTCTTTCTAGTAACATACATGACCCAAAACTTCCCCTTACAACTACATTCACACACATAAATTGGTGCTGTTAATTACACTCACAGTAATTTGCCACCATCACCTCTCTCCTTTACTAAACATGAACAATCAACCTAATTAGAAATCTGCACAAATTAAGCATCAGCTCCACAATTTTTACTCCCATTCTATCTCCTGGCAACCTATAGTCTAGATTCTAAATCTATTGATTTTGTTTTTTTATAATTACTTCATATTAATGAGATCATGCATTTGTCCTTTTGTGTCTGGCTTATTTCATTCAATAAGGATGGATGTCCTCAAGGTTCATCCATGTTGTCACATGCATCAAGACTTCATTCTTTCTTACAGTTAAATAATATTCCATCATATGTATGTACCACATTTTGTTTATCCATTCATCTGTTGATGGATACTTGGGTTGCTTCCATATTTAGATATTGTGAATAATGCTGCTATGAATATTGGTATGCAAATGTCTGTTTGTGTCACTGCTTTCAGTTCTCCTCGGTAATGAATTGCTGGGTCATATGGCAATATTATATTTAGCTTCCTGAGTACTGCCAAAATGTCTTGCACAGCAGCTACACCATTTTACATTCCCACCAGCAGTAAATGAATATTCCTATTTCTCCACATTCTCTCTAACACTTGTATTTTTCTGTTTTTTAAGTAGTGGTCATTCTAGTAGGTGCAAAGTATCTCATTGTGGTTTTGATTTGTGTTTCCCTAATAACTAGTGATATTGAGCATCTTTTTACATGCTTTTTAACCATTTGTAATTCCTCTTTGGAAAAATATCTATTCATGTTTTTTGTCCATTTATAGATTGGGTTGTTTGTCTTTTTATTGTTAAGTTGTAGAATTCCTTTATATATTCTGGATATTAAACCCATATCAGATATGTGGTTTTCAAACATTGTCTCCTTTTGAAAAGGCCCCCTTTTCACTTTCTGACAACATACTTTGAAGCACAAAATCTTTTAATTTTGAAGAGATCCCATTTAACTATTTTTTCTTGCATTGCTTGTGCTTTGGATATAAAGTCTATGAAACCATTGCCTACCACAAAATCTTGAAGATGCTTCCCTACATTTTCTTCTAGAAGTTTTATCATCCTGGCTCTTATATTTAGGTCTTTGATCCATTTTGAATTAATTTTTGTATAAGATGTGAGATGGGGTCCTCTTTCATTCTTTTGAATATGGATATCCAGTTCTCCCAGCACCATTTGTTGAAGAGACTATTCTGTCCCTGTTTATCAAATATGAATTGGCCATAGATGTGTGGGTCGATTGTTGTACCCTAAATTCTATTCCATTGGTCAATATATCTATCTTTATGCCAGCATCATGCTTTATTTACCTCTGTGGCTTTGTAACATGCTTTAAAGTCAGGAAGTGTGAGTCCTCCAACTTCGTTCTTCTTTTTCAAAAGGTTTTTGTCTATTTGGGACCCCTTATCCTTCCAAATAAATTTGATAATTGGCTTTTCCATTTCTACAAAGTAGACTGTTGGAATTTTTATTGAGATTGCATTGAAATTGTAAATCAATTTGGGTAGAATTTATATCTTAACAATATTTTGTCTTCTAATCCATGAACATGAATTGTTCTTCTATTTATTTAGGTCTTCTTTGATTTCTTTTAGTACTGTTTTATAGTTTTCTGTGTGAAGGTCCTTTACATCCTTGGTCAGACTTATTCTTAGATATTGGATTATTTTAGTTGCTGTGGTAAATGGAATTTTCTTCTTGGTCTCTTTCTCATATTGCTTATTACTAGTGTATAGAAATACTACTGATTTTTAGGTGTTGAAATTGTATCCTGCCACTTTGCTGAATTTATTTGTTCTAGTAACTTTCTTGTAGATAGTTCAGGATTTTCTATATATATTGTCATGTCATCTGCATATAGTTAAAGTTTTACTTCTTCCTTTCCAATTTTGATGAATTTTATTTCATTTTCTTGCCCAAATGCTCTAACTAGAACTTCTAATGCAATGTTGAAGAACAATGGTGACAGTGGGCATCCTTCCTTGTTCCAGATCTTAGAGGGAAAGCTTTTATTCTTTCACCACTGAGTATGATAATAGATGTGGGTTTTTCATATATGTCCTTTATCATGTGAAACCATCTTTTCTTTGTTGGGAGGTTTTTGATGACTGATTCAATTTTTTTTACATGTAATTGATCTGTTGAGGTCTTCTATTTCTTCTAGTGTCAGTGTAAGTAGTTCATGCATTTCTAGGAATTTGTCCATTTTATCTACAGTGTCTAATTTTTTGGCATACAGTTGTTCATAGTATCCTCTTATGATCCTTTTTATTTATGTGTGGTAGATAGTAATGTCTCCTCTTTCATTTCAGATTTTATTTGCAACTTTTTTCTTTGTCAGTCTAGCTAATGGTTTCTTAATTTCATTGTTCTTCTCAAAGAATCAACTTTTGGTTTTGTTAATTATCTATATTGATTTTTATTTTCAATTTCATTTGTTTCTGATATTATCATTGTCATTTCTTTCCTTCTGCTTGCTTTGGGGTTAGTTTTTCTAGTTCCTGTGGGTGTGCAGTTAGGTCTTTGATTTTTAACTCTTTCTTCTTTTTAAATGTAGGTGTTTAGAGCTATAAACTTTCTCTCAGTTCTGCCTTCACTGCATCCCATAATTTTGGATATGTTGTGTTCTCCTTTTCATTCACCTCTGATTTCTCTGACAATTTCTTTGGCTGATTGTTTAGAAGTGTGTTGTTTAACCTCCATATATTTGTGAATTCTGCAGTTCTCCACCTGTTTTCTATTTCCAGCTTCATCCCATTATGTTCAGAGAAAGTGCTTTGTATAGTTTCAATGTTTTTAAATTTATTAAGACTTGTTTTGTGACTCAACAGTGATCTATCCTTGAGAATGATCCATGATCACTTGAGAAAAATGCACACCCTGCTGTTTTGGTGTGCAACGTTTATATATTTCCGTTACGTCTATTTCATTAATCATAATATTCAAGATCTGTTTCCTAATTGATCCTTTGTCTAGATGTTCTATCTATTGATGATAGTCATGTATTGAAGTTGCCCAATATTATTGTAGAGATATCTATTTCTCCCATCAGTTTTGCCAGTATTTGCTTCATATATTTTAGGGCACCCTGAGTAGGTGCATATTTTTTATGATTATGTCTTCTTGGTAGATTGCCCCTTTTATTAAAATATAGTGTACTTCTTTGTCTCTTACAGCAGTTTTGCATTTAAAGTCTATTTTATCTGATATTAGTATAGGTATCCCAGCTCTTTTTTGATTACTGTTTGCATGATATATCTTCTTCCAACCTTTGTCTTCCAACTGATTTGAGTCCTTGGTTCTAAGGTTAGTCTCTTGTCGACAGCATATAGAGGGATAATACTTTTATTCATTGTGCCAATCTGTGTCTTCTGAATGATGAATTCAATCCATTAACATTCCCTTACTGATAATCTTCATTTCTATGCTCGCCTACAAGCCTCCTTCTCCTGTCTTTTCCTTTCAGCCTGTGTTTCTTGCAGGGCAGGTCTCCTTTTGATGAACCCTCTCAGTTTCTGTTTATTTTTGAATATTTTAAACTATACCTCATTTATGAAGAACAGTTTTGCCAGATAAAGATTTCTTGACTGGTAGGTTTTTTTCTCTTTTGGTATATTAAATATATCATATCACTTCTTTCTTGCCTCCATGGTTTCTGATGAGAAATCAGCACTTCATCTTATTGCTTGTAGGTGACAAAACACTTTTTTCTTGATGCTTTCATGATTCTTTATCTTTGGCATTAGACATTCTGATTAGTATGTGTCTCAGAGTAGGACTATTAGGATTTATTCTGTTTGGAGTATATTGATTTTCTTGGATATGTATATTTATGACTTTCATTAGGGGTGGAAAATTTTCAGCCATTATTTCCTCAAATATTCTTTCTGCCCCAGTTCCCTTCTCTTCTCCTTCTGGGACACAAATAAAATGTATGTTTGCATTCTCCATGCTGTCATTCAATTCCCTGAGATCCTGCTCAAGTTTTTCCATTCTTTTCTCTATCTGTTCTTCTGTCTGTAAGATTTCAAATGTCTTATCTTATATTTTGCTGATTTTTTCTTCTCCCTGTTCAAATCTTCTATTGCATGCCTCTAGCATATTTTCAATCTCTTCTATTGTGCCTTTCATTCTCATAAGTTCCATTTTAAGAGATGTGTTTGAAAATCTTTGATTAGTTATTCCAAATTCTGTGTTTCCTCCAATTTTTTATTTTGATCCTTTGACTGGGCCATATCTTCCAGTTTCTTAATATGTCTTAAAATTTTTTGCTAATGCCTAAACTTCTGATTATCTTGATGAGTTTACTCTGAAAGTCAGGTTCTTTTGCTTCCCTAGGATTTTATTGTTGATTGGTTTTGTGTTAAGACTCTTCTTTGACACTTCGTTCAAAATACTCTAGACCTTTAGAATAGCCAGTGTTTATGTGATCAGATTTATTCAGCTCTTCATCTGCTTCTTGCCCTGGGTATGTGCTACAATTTTTAAGATTGCTTTGTTTGTGCAATTGTTTCACCCCCAGAAAAAAAACTTCCTTTCCTCTGGTCTTTCTCTGGGAATACTGATCTTTTCTATTCGTTTTTGTTTTGCATCTATCATTTTCTTTCTTTTGTTCTTTTTAACTTTCCTTTCATTGTCTCAAACTGCTTTTCACCTGGAGGCAAATCTGGGAGGAAACTCATTCTGACTTTCCCAAGTCAGTATTTCCAAGCCAAAATAGGGCCTGGTATCCATGAAGGGGGTGCAGAACAGTTCCATTGGGCACTGGAAAGAGGGTCAGGAAAGACATCCAAAAACCTTTTTGTTGGCTCCCCAAAGCTATGCTTTCCTGGCCTGCCCAGCAGGTGGTGTTCTTCAGCAAACTGTTCCTTTCACCCTTAAGGATGCAGTGTGTCTATAAACCTTCACTGATTCAGTCCCTTTCAGGAGGCAGGTTTGAAACAATGGCTGCAGCAGTCCCTGTCCAGGGCAGACAAAACAGCAGTTCACAGACAGGACAAAGTGATCTAAACTCATCAATCAAAAGCCCTTATCACTACTCTTCAGTTACCCTCACCTGTTCTTGGTGAAGAAAGCTTCCACATCCCTCTCCATCTGCAGCAGCAAGCCAGGAACTGGACCTGAGGGAGCTTGCCTTGAGAGTGTAGGATGGGTGCCAGCATCCACTGCAGAGCAGGTTACTCATAACTTTTTACCACAGTTTCTCAGTCTCTACATCCTGCTCTAGATTTGGTACAGTGCTCCCCGGCCTCTGGAGTCCCAGAACAGTTGTTTCAGAGAGTTTCTGCCTAATCACTAGCTGTTTTTAAAGGAACAGTGAATCCCAGAGCTCCCTGCTCCACCATCTTCTTTATAAGTCCTCAACCTTAGTGTCTTTATATGAAAAATATGAATAATAATGCCAGTTTCCTGGTTTTATGAGCGTGAAATAGCTTTTAGTATGTGAAGTACATACAACAATTCCTGACATGCTGTAAGTCCACCAAAATTGTTCATTTCTTTCTTACTCTGCCCATTTATTGCCTTCTCCCTTGGAAGCAATATCAATTATTCTATAGTTCCCTTCTCAAATACCCCAAAGTACCAAAATAGAAAATTAGAAATATTGTCTCCATAAGAAAAGCTTGAAGCCATATACTCTTGCACTTTAGTTTGTAAATATGAAAGCCCTAGTATTTTATTCTGAATTGTCCTTAAAAATTTAAAATTGTTAAATGTTCACCCTCTTGCTCTTACTGTTTGGCCACTGTTGCTCTATCAGTCTCCACTTTCATGAAATGCAGTTTGTGTTATATGATAAGGGGATAAGATAGGCAGGAAAACAAAGAAATTTGCTAAACACACACACAAATATATTTATAACAAAACAAGGAAGAAATACTCATAATGATTACACTCCTCATTTCTGCAATTGGTCATGTGGCTTTAGCTCATATTTATAACTGTCTTCTTCCACTATCCATTTCATATTCTTTTTACCCTCAGCAAGTACAGCAGCTGGTTATGATTTCATTTCTGAAGTTTCTTGGCCATTAGTAGTCTTGTCTGAATTGACTTGTAGTGTTTTATGGACTTTAATTGCAAGGCTTGGTAGTACTAAGAGATGCCCTAGGGGATCTCTTGTATTCAGGGCAGAGTCTTCCTTATCACTATTGTATAGTAACAGTCCAATTTCCCATGAAAATCAGGACCAATAACACCAGCCAATGCAGTAATTTCCTTCTTTGTCTGTTGATACAGAGGCATTAGGAGCCCAAATTGCTGGGTTACTATCTTAACTTTTAGTTCTATAAAACCATTGTTGTGTCTCCTGGTGGAAGCACTCCTGTCTTTGGAAATAAGATCTGTAGACCAGCAAAGCTTAAAGTTGTGGGTAGAGTAAGCAAAACCTTTTCTAGTGGATCACTAGGGTTAATATTGAGTGGTGTTGCTTTCATTTACACCCCTTGATTCCTAAACCTGTGAATCCTGGCTATGGGAGGAATAACACCATTAAGTGGAGCCTGCTGGAGAACATTGCCCAAGTCCTGCAAGGTATTGTCAACCAGTTGTTGTCATAGTTGAGTCTTCAAGAGGCCATTCTACCATTCTACCTGTTCCAACCCAGATTCTGGAGGGCAAGGGTCAGAGCAACCACAAGACCAAAGAATGCATTCAGCATTCAGTCAGACATAGGTTTTATTGGGACTTGCATTCAGGAGAGGGTCTCTGGTGGCAGCAGACTGGAAAATAAAAGTAGCGCTCTGCAAAGAAGTGGAAAAATAAGGAGCAATATAAAGGGTCTCAGAAAAAAATACATTTCATAACAGAGTTTCTGCTAGGGTCACAAAGAATATACAAATGTGGTCTGGTGATGTTATTGTAGGAAGGAAGTGTGCAGCCTGGAGAAAATTAGTCTATGATACTATCTGTACATTCCCTACCCTCTGGAGAGACTTGTGACTTTTTAACTAGTGTCTGGGTCATGCAGGTGGCTACAGGCTTTGAGCTGTGTTTCATTTAAGCTCAGGCCCTGGGGTCCCACAATCTGCCCCCATGCAGCAGCCTAATTTGACCATAGAAAACACATTGTATCCACATTCCACAGCAACAGTATAACAGTCAACAGAATAATAAAAGTCCTCCACCAAAAGTTAGGAAACCTATAAAAACATATCACCAGGGCCAGGAAAGGGAATTAAACCAACAAGATAGGGGTTCAATAGCTAATTTAACAATATGGGACTGATCATGCTGATTTAATAGTATACAAACAACATTTCCATTAGTAGATAACAAAGTACCAGGTAGGAGAGTACTATGAGGAGGCTTCTAATACCATATATTTTCCCATTCTAAAGTCTCTAATTTTTTCTTGTGGCATAAAAAACTAGTTTAGGCATATGAAGAACCCACATAGACACACATAGGTTCCCAGCTATTTGCTGTCTTGATTGGTTGCCTTTCTATATTTACCTGTCAGCTTTCAGGAGCCAATGGGAAGGCTTTTCTCTTTGGAGTTATCCAGGACTTTTTTTTTTTTTTTTTT
>JAQZBX010082465.1:0-13520 GCA_029593785.1 Cabassous unicinctus | reverse complement strand
AAAAAAAAAAAAAAAGACAGGGGGATGAGTGAATCATACAAATGCTGCCGTTTCTTCCCAAGGGAAAATGAGAACTACAATTCCCAGGGCTGTTTCTCCTCTTCCCACTTTCCGAATGAGGAAAACTGAGGCTCAGAAAGGGAAAGCTACATTCCGAAGACACAGAATGTATTCTGATGAACATCATGTTTTTAACCAAGAATACTCAAATATAGGCTGTGGCCAGGCAAGCCAGATCCTCTCAGTCAGCCAGTGGGCCTGTAACTGACCCAATCTTCTGGAAATCACTTTGTTCAATGTGGTTATGCTTCCAAAGAAAAAAATTTCACATCCTTTGAACCAATGATTCCACTTCCAGAAATCTATTCTAGGGAGAGATTTATACTTGCATCTATTCCAAGGAGACATTTATACTTGCAGTTCGTGCATTTGATTATCTGTCTCCCATGCTCCAAAGAAGCAATGATTGACTCATATCTTTTTGTTGTATCTCCAGAGCATAATAGTTTTCTCTGGCACCTAGCATCATTCTGCAAATATGTGTGGAATTTGAATTTGAAAATGAACTAAACAAAAGAATTTTATCCAGCTCTCATTTATCAAGGGTGCAAAATCAGAAGCAACATATGTGTCCAATAAAAGGGGATTACATTATTTCACTGGGCCCCTATTGTTTGGCACTTATTTATGGTTCCCCCCACCCCAACATTATTAAGTGCCCTTTCAAAATGCTGATGTGACTTCAGAGTCAGAGAGTATCTTGAGGTGGGAGGGAGCTCCCCAGGATGGCCCTGACCCCGCTTACCCTTCTGTCTCTCTGTCCATCAGGAGATACTTTAAGCGGGTGGTGCTGGCAGCTCGGACAAAGCGAGGGCACCTGGTGCTGAAGAGCTTCAAGGACACACCGCTGGAGGGTCTGGAGCAGCTGCTGCCCGAGCTGAAGGTGCGCACGCCGACCCTGCAGCGCGCCCTGCTCAACCTCACGCTGGTCGTCTCAGGCGTGGTGTTCTTCGTCAACGTGGGCATGGTGGTGCTCTCAGACCTCAAGGTGGCCACGTCTCTGCTGCTGCTGATCTTTGCCGTCTTCATGGGCTTGCGGGCCTCCAAGGTGAGTGGCCGCCCACCAGCGCTCCCGGGGCCCGCCTCCCAGCACTCAGCCAGAAGGCCAGGCCACTCTATATTTCTCTTCCTTCCAGGCATATTCCGGCTTCATGCTGTGCTTCATTTCCTTCCTTCCTCTCTCCCTTCTCCTTCCTTCCTCCTTTCTTTCCTTCCTTTTTCCCCTCTCGTCCTCCCTCCCTTCCTTCCTCCTCTCTTTCCTTCCGCTCTCCTGCCTTCCCTACCTCATTTACACAACACGGCTTGGGTGGTTTTCTTTATTCCTCTGTGCCTCAGTTTCCTCACATCTGGAAAATGGCGATAGTAGTGGGACCTGCCTTGCAGGGTTGTTGGGAGAATTGGGTGGGGGGCTCCCTGGAAAGCGCTGGGCACTGTGCGTCAGCCACACCTCACTGAGCGCCTGCCTTGGGAGGCAGCTTAGCATGTAGTGACAGATGTGTGTCTTGGAGTCCAGCTGCCAGGTTTGAGTCTGATTCCACGGTCTTAGCTAGCACTACTGCTACTACTGCTACTGCTACTACTGCCACTATTTTTACTAATTGGGCCCCAATCTGGCTGGGTGTCCAGGAGGGGAGCTGGTTTATAAGTGTAGCCTCCGGAATGAATTGGAAACTCTGGGCCTGAGGTCCAGGAAACTGTTTGAAACAAGCTCCATTTCTGATTCTGCTACAAGTGAGTGCAGGGCCCCCTTGGACAGTTGCGCAGGTTGTTCACCACACGAGGATTCCTGATGGAGGGGACAGGGAGGAGGGCTGGCACCCATCTTGTGCTATGCTCGCCAAGCCGCTTTCCCTGTCTCGAGGCTGAGTCTGCCCTGAGCGGCTGTCTTTTACCAGCTCCTCCAAGGGCTGACACTGGCCGCAGGAGTGTGGGCGGGCGTGAGGCATCCTCTGTACTTCGTCATTCACTTGCCGGCTCATTGGTTTTCAAGCTGTTTGCAGCCATCCTGACACCAAGAGGACTACTCGTAAATCCTGCAGAGAAGAGCCAGGCTGCGGTGGCTGAGGGTGCCAGGCTTCCCTGGCCACAGAGGGCCCCTGGCGGGATTGAGGAACATTAGAAGGGCTGGGAAGGAAACAGTTCCTGCTCTGGATGGGTCGGGGTGGTTCCTAGAAGAGGCAGGATTTGAGTGAAGGTTTGAAAGGGAAGGATTGAGCCTGGTAGAGAAGGAACGGGGTGAGCAGGGTTCGGTGTACCTACTGGGAGACTGGAGTCTAGGGTACAGGGGGAAGAGGTGAGGCCCCAAGGCGTAGCAAGGGGACAATGCTTAGTGTTGTGACCCAATAAGAACTACAGGTATCGTTGTACATAAATGGGTTATGACAAAAGAACCAACAGAAATCTTGATAAAAAGAAACAACAGGCAGATGAAGTCCAGAGCCTCCTGGAGCAACACCCCAGAAATTAGGGATGCAGTGCCTGGGGGGCTGCTCCACCCGAAGGACCACGGCCCACCCTGGTGGAGGATGCCGCCAGGCCCCTCAGCCATCCCAGAGCCCTGGCACGTCCAGCACATGAAGTATGACTCCTAGGACTTCTGCTGAGAGCAGCTCAGGTCTTGTCACCCCAGGCTATGCCCCCTCATGGGCCCAGGAGCCCAGGTAAGAGGAGCGGGGGGCAGGGGGAGCGTTGCAGGGAACATCCAGGTGGCCAGTGGGGCTCCCTCTCCAGGGAGAGGTCTGGCTTCATCTTTGTGTGTGTCCGAGAAGTCAACTCCATGAGCTCGGCAGAAATGAACACAAAACCCACTGTGGTTTTCATGCCGGACTGTTGTCCCCACCGCACACAGTGCCTGCATCTTGCCCTCAGCTGTAGCGGTGGCAATTAGTTCCAAGGCAGGGATATAAACCCACTGTGCTGGGCTTGGGAGAAGAGGGTATTGTCCACACACAACTGTGTCACCCCTCCTGGACAGGCCGTTTCAGTGATTTGCAGGGCGTGCTGACGTCACAGGCTTTCCACCTTGGGCCGGGTTGTGAGATGTGGAATGGGAGGCCATGTGGGCTTTAAGAGACGGGGGCTCAGCTCAGGGTATGGACGGACATTCAATAAGAGTGACTGTTTCTCAGGGTTTGTTCTGGGCCAGGGTCTGTGGGAAGTATCTTCTTGACTGTGCATTAACCTCCTGCCCCCACCAGCCTCGTTTTACCGACAGCCCTACTGGAGGAGTTAGGTCGCAGCCAGGGGCTCAGAGCCGCAGGGGGCAGAGTTGGGACTGGCACCCAGGCCTGCTGGCTGCAGGACCGAGGCCTGGTGCTCATTTTGTATATGCACGGAGGAGTCCAGACAGAGCAGTGTGAGCTCCAGAGGGCACCCGTGGGCTCACACTTCTCCTTCGGGATGCCAGGAATGGGGAAGCAGGTCTGTGCAGGGGAGGGAGCAGCCAAGAGACAGCTGAGCTCCAGATGAGCTCCCCTCCTCCCACCAAGTTCCTCTTCCCTCAAAGCAGCTTTTATAGTATCTGTTTTCTATTGACACTTCTCTTTACAATTTAGTACCTTAAAGTTTTTTATTATGGACAAGTTTCAGCA
Source organism: Cabassous unicinctus (assembly GCA_029593785.1). NCBI lineage: Eukaryota > Metazoa > Chordata > Mammalia > Cingulata > Chlamyphoridae > Cabassous > Cabassous unicinctus. Next base: position 9,870 of record JAQZBX010082465.1, on the reverse strand, counting down.
AATACAGAAGTAGAGAGATGAGTATGATGCACTCCCGTGTATCCAGCGTCCAGCCTCAGCAATTAGCAATAGTCAATCTGGTGTCACCTAAAGACCCCAGCTCCGCCACCACTGGATTATTCTGAAAGAAATCCTAGGCATACCATCTGGAAATATGTTAGCGTGTCTCTAAATGATAAAGACTTAAAAATACTTTAAAAGTATAGTGACAAAAAGTTTCAAGGCTAAGAATCGATCGGATTGTTTGGAAGCCCTTGAACGAATCTGTTATTCGTGCCCCAGATAAGCAAACCAGCGCAGCGGTTCTAAGTCGCCCTTCGACCCGGGTGGGGCGGGCGGTCTCCGGGTCCCAGGGGAAAGAGCATGTCTGTGTGAGAAATACAGACCCCCGATCTGGCATCGGGCCAGAACTCCAGAAGTCTTGGGTAGGCCGGGGGAGGTGTTTTTCCACAGCCCACTCTCCCCTGCCCCAGGAGTCGGCGCGCAGGGCCGTGCCAGCGCGAGTGGCCGGGGCTGTGGGCGGGGTGGGGGTCCCGAGCTCGGCCCTGGCCCGTGCCGGGTCGCCGAGCTGAGCCCGCGCGGGCCGCGGTCCCGCCTGCAGATGTTCGGGCAGCGGCGCAGCGTGCAGGCGCTGGAGCTGGCGCACATGCTCTACTACCGCAGCACGTCCAACAACTCGGAGCTGCTCACTGCCCTGGCGCTGCGCGCGCAGGCCGAGCACGCCAAGGAGGCGCTGCTGGCGCACAGCTTCCTGGCGCGGCGGCCCGGCGGGGCGAGCCGCCCGCCCGAAGGTACGATGCGGCCCTGGCCCCGGGCCCGCAGGTGCTCCCGCCCCGCCCCATCTGCCCCGGCTCTGCCGCGAGGTAGCCGCGCCCACCCGTCCTGGCAAGGCTCCGCCCCCGTTCCTTGAGACCCCTCGCGGTCCCTAAAGGGACGAGAATGCACTCACTCCCCGGTGGCCCCGCAGCAGTGAGACACCATCCTCACGCCGTCCGCCCCACCCTCCCAGTTCCCACTGATGAAACTGACCGATTTCCAGAGATGACCCCGGCCCTTTGCAGACGGGATCCCAGAACCCAACTTCCGACGAGACCTCCACCCCAATAGGACCCTGAGCCCGATCTTGCACGTGGCACCTCCTTGGTGTCACCTCCCTGTCCAGACCCCAACCGCGATGGGTGTCTGGAATCGGACTCCTGTCTTGGCATGCCCCCCCTCCACGCTCCTGCCCATAACGTGAGCCTACGTCCTCCCTAGGGGAGACGCTTTCCCCCTCCTTACGTGAGCCCAGGTCCCCTTCCCGACGGGCGCTCCCCCCACCCCCCATCGCTTCCTGGCCCTCTAGACTCCCAGGCCTGTCCCACCCCACTCTGAGCCAAAGTGTGCCCCTCCGCTGCTTCCCAAGCCAGGCCCCACCCCGCTCCCCCTCCCAGTTCTCCCCCATCCCAGTCCGACCTTCTTATCCACCTGTCTCTCCCCCTGCAGAGACCTCCTTGTGGCTCCAGTCGGAGGTGGAGAACTGGCTCCTGTCCCAGTCAGGCTGTGACGTGGCCTTCAACGGAACTCGGGCCCTGGCCCACCTGCAAGTCCTGACCCCCAGCATCGGGCTATACCCTCCCCCGGGGTTCCCCAAACTCCACCCCGTGGCCACGATCACTTCTGAGGGTCCCCCGGGCCGCACCCAGCAGTGATAACCCAACCGAAACCTCCCCACCTGGCTAGGAGCTAAGCTCCGCCTCGTCGCGGCAAGCTGTCAATCACAGCTACTAGGCTTTGCCACGCCCTAACTTCCAATTACTGACGTAATTATTTTGGCCACCCCGAAGCCGAACCAAAGCGGCCAATCAGGAGAGCCCGCAGGTGCTAGTCCCGCCACCTTCTAATGAACAGCCAATCAACGCAACTCGTTCTGCCTCGAGTCTATCGCTTAGTCCCATCCCCTCTACGAATGGAGGTGGTTTGGCTGGGAGCCCGGGCGGTGTCAGCCAACCCCAGCCGCTCAGCAATGGCATCTCTAAACCACCAGGCACAGTTGCTAAGCTGTGCCCTCCCGAGACCACATATTGTCTTTTTAGACCTTTTCCCGCGAACTGCCCATCATGCACAGCCAATGGGAGCCGTGGACCCTGCCCCCTGACACGCGGCCCGTGACAGCTGCTGGCCACTATCAACCTTGGGCAGCCAGTTGTCGCTGCTGAGAAGCAGCCAATCCGAATTTCCAAAAGAAACTTGATCTTGCTATCAATCTCCGCTGCCTATAGGGCAGTCCACCTAATCAGCTGCTGATCAGCTTGTCCAGGCTGAAGGGGTTGGGAGCTTGGTGCCAGGCAGAAAGCTGTGGGCCGGGGGACCCAGAGATCACCCTCACCCCAAGACTCGCTCCTACTCACTCAGGCCCCCGAGAGTTCTGCGGTGTTTCCGTGCACGGGTCCCTCATCTTCTACAGAAACTACCTCGGTCTGCATCTCCCCGCTGCCAGCGGCCTGTGCAGTATTTATTGGTCTCTCAATTTCTCCTTTGTCCCCTCCCCGAAGGAATAAATCATGTTTAAATCGTGATGACTGGAGTGAGACGGAAGAGAGGGTGGCTGCAGGGACTGGAGGGAAGGAAAACGGAACTCTGGATGAGTCCCATCAGGGAAAGCTGCAGACCTCGAGAGGAGGGTAAAGACTGGCTGTGATCCTAGAAGAGGACCTTAGCGGGACCTGATTCCTGGGAGAGGCCTGGTTCCCAAAGGGACTGGGGCCCATGAGCAGGGGAGATAGGGTGGCCACGGAGCTGGCACACTGCCAGGGGATGGGGGGAGTGTAAAATCCAGGCTGTGCCCCCTCCCTCCAGTATGCCCTGCTGTGGGGCTGGCCCAGCCGGGAGGAGGGTACTAAGGTGTCATACAGGCTAGAGACGGTCTTTGAGGGAGAGATGGAGTGCCAGGAAGGAGAAGTTGGATTCTAGCAAAGAAGGGAGACTGTTCCAAGAAGGATAAGGAAAGTTCTGTTTTCCAGAGGGTGGCTCAGAAAAAAGCTGAGACCAGTAATCTAGCATAACACACGCACCATATCTGGGTCCCACAGAGAAAGAGAATGGCAGCTCCTTGGGCAAGCAGAGAGAGGACAGGGACCCCCCTCCCCTCCACTCCTGAGTCCTAACAGGGTTGCCGGGACTCAGGCTCCTGGGTTTTCCCGGAAGTGCCTGAAGGTTTAGACTCAGGTGCGGGAGGGTTCCCGGGTCCTGAGAGACGGGTCTGTGGGAGGGGAAAGGAGGCCGGGAGCCCAGACTCTGGGCCCGGAGAGGAAGAGTTAGTGTTCTGAAGCTGGGCACTCTGAGGGCAGAGCGGGAGGGGGCGCTCTCCATGGTTCTGGAGAGATCAGGCACCAACCAGCCTGGGGCCCTGGAAGAGGAAGAAGGAAGGAAGGAGGTAAAGGCAGAGCCCGCGGTTAAACCGTTTTATTTTCTGGAGGGCGCGCGAGGCTGGGGCTTCCTGGCGAAGCAGAGAGCTGGGAGCGGGCGGGCGTCAGGGCCACGCGGGTCGCTCACTCCCGCTTCCGCAGGTGGATGTAGATGATGCCGCTGACCAGGGCAAGGGGGAAGGCCACCCAGGCCAAGGCAAAGCAGTAGCCAAAGCTGCCTCCCTGCGGGTGCTTCTCCAGGATCTCCTTGGCGTGGATGGCGTAGATGAGGGCGCCCGTAAACACCGCCATGCCTGGGGGAGACGGAACCACGCTTCATGCAGAACCCCCCCCCCCAAGGCCATGTTCCCCATGAAACCCTGGGACAAAGAAGCCACCAGAGAGCAAGTGGCAGCTCTGCTATCTTCTGGGAGTTGTGGTTCTCTTCCCCAGTGCCGTGCACTGAGCCTACTGCAAGGTGGCCTTGGGCAATTCATTTAATCTGAATCCCCATTTACTCATGCATAAAACGGGGCAATAATACCTATCCATCCATCCATCCACCCACCCACCCACCCACTGATGCATGCATGTATCCATCCATCTATCCACCCACTCATCCATCCATCCACCCATCCATTCATCCATCCATCCATGGAATAGTTTGTTGCCTTTTTGCGAGCTAAGCACTCAAATAGTGAATTAATAAAACAAAGGAGGGGCTTTGCAGAAACTTAGGAAGATAATGTTCCATAAACTGAGGACTATAAATAATAGCCCTTTGCACCTGAAGTAAAAAAAATGTAAAAGTACACAAAACTTCCCGAAGTGTCTGGCACACAGGAGGTCCACAAGAAACAGCAGCCAGCTGGCTGCCACTATAATTATAATCCCACTACTATTATTCAGAGTTCTCTCCTGGTGTATTAATTAGATCCCCATTGCAGTCACTCAGATTATTTGCCCACACCTCCTTCTGCAGTCCTGACTCCTTGAAGCCCTGAGTGGTGGGCCCCATGGGTCAGGCACTCACACCACCATTAAGTCACTGAGAACTACAACTCCCATCAGCCCCTGGGACAAAGAGGTAGCCTATGGAGGCAACTCAGGTGGTCCTTGGACTGTTGGGAATTGCCTTCTTTCACTAGATGGCCATTCCCAGGGCCCCCAGCATCTGCCACATGCCCTCCCTTCCCCTCAACTTCCAGGGTAGGAGGCAATGCTCACTGGTGCAAAGCTGGCAGAGGCCAGTGGCGTAAAAGAGCCCTCCTCGCCGCATGGTGTAGAGCTGGAACATGAACAGGATGAAGGAGAGGCAGCAGAGGATGAGGGAAAGCACCATGAGGACCTGCACCGCTTTCAGCCAGCCTGCAGGAGGAGGAGATGGAGGTGGAAGTGACAGAAGGGTCCAGAGCATCACCTCCCGCTATGTGCTCATTATGGGCCCCTCTCTTCCCCTGCCTCCCTCTCCCACTTACAGCCACGCCCTCTTAGATACTTAGGAGTGCCACTTATGTCGACCTCGTAGCCCGGGACCTTGCTAAATTCCCTTATCAGCTCTAGCAGTTGCTTTGCAGATTCTTTAGGATTTGCTTCATAAACAAGCATGTCCTCTGGGAACAGAGACAAGTTTACTTCCTTTCCAATCTTCATGCCTTTTATTTCTTTTTCTTGCTTTGTTGCACTGGCTACCGCCAGTACAATGGCAAACAGAAGTGACGAGAGCAGACATTCTTGTTTTGGTCTTAGGGGAAAAGCAGCTCGTCTTCCACATTTCACTTAGAACCTTAGAAGTGCAGCCCCATCCCTTTAGAACCCAGATGCACCTGGCCTCACCTCTGCCGAACCTTAATGTGCTTCCAGCCCCAAGCCCTTGGCATTTTGACAAATTGGTCCCAGCCATTCATTGGGAACACTAGACCTATCTGCTTAGACCTTTGGAAACACAGTCCCATCTTCTCAGAATCCCGTCTTCTCTTGGGGGCTTTCTCCCCATTCCTTAAACCTCCAGCATGTGGCTTCCACCCGTCTTGAATTATGAGTGAGAAGGGGTGAGTGTATGGCCCACTACCACTCGGCTGGGGGGCAGCATCAGCCCCACCCACTCAGCTTCTTAAATCTTGGGAGTTCCCAACCCTTACTCGGTAGAGGGGACTGAAGGTTACCCTCCCCTTTGCAGCCCCTTTGTCCCTCCCCTCGCCCCTCACCATTCTCGCTGACAGGACTGCAAGTCCACGTTTTGGTGTCGTTCAACGTGCAGCCATACCAGAGATTCAGGGACTCCTTCCCGGGGAGAGTCCACCAAGACTGAGTGGAGAAGGGGGCGGGCTTAGGAAAGGGAGGTGGGCGGGGCCAGGGAGGCTTTGGGTGTGGGGTTTGGAAGGATGAGGCGAAGGAAAGGGGATGCGGTCAAGGGAAAGGGACGGGATGTAGGCATAAGGCAGAGCCCTTGCGAATTTTGAGGAGCGGCATGGCGGGAGGCTGCTCCCAGTAGGCTTACCTTGTCCAAAGTGGCCACGAAAAGCAGGATGAGAATGAGGATGTGAAGGGCCGAGACCACCAGCAGGAGGAGAGACATGGCTGCGGTGGTAACCTGGCGTGGGGAGAGTCAGGAGACGGCGTCTCCAGTGGAGGCACGGGAGCCCATGAGGCAATCCAGGCCTGGCAGGGGAGGGGGCTGGGGACCGGGTCTCCTGGGTCTGAGGGAGGAGGGAGCTGGGGCCTGGGCTCCTGGGCCTGAGGGAGGAGGGGGGTGGTGGCCTGGCCTCCTGCATTCCTCAGGGGCCAGAAATGGCCACAGGTCCTGGAATGAGTAGAACTGGGAATCTGGTCCCTCAGAAGGACACATACAGGCGAGAATATAAAAATCCAGAAGCATCAGGAGGTGGGGGCTGTCCGCAGAGACAGGCATTCTTGACTCACCCCACTATTCCTCTTCTGGGGTTGGGGTGGGGGCGGAGGGGGACCGGGTGAGTCACTGGTGATGACTCATCCCACCCCACTGTCTGCAAGCACCAGGGAAACCCCAGCCCCTGGCTATGCCCATGAGGTCCGCACCCCACCCAGCTGCCAGCCCGGTGCCAGCTGGCCACCTGGATCCTTGTGGGGTGTTGAGGGTTTAGGGAGGCCCAAGAAGGAGCCAGCCTTCCATGACCCTTTGGTGTTCAAAAAGGGAGGGCCTGGAGGTTCCCCAGGGGCTAAGGTTCCCCAGACTGGGGCGGGGGGCGGGTTCTCATGCATCCTCAGGATCCTCAGGGGAGAGTGGACACCCATGGGGAAAAACTGTGGGAAATTTTGGGGTTGGGGACTCGGCTGGGATCCCCCAGATCCTGCCGGCTCCTTCCCCTTCCTTTATCTCCACCCCAAGGGCTAGAGATCACTTCGTAAGTTATGGATTTCCGTGGGGGGCTGAGAGTGGGGAGTCTCTCCCAGCCTGGGGTGTCCTCCCCAAACTACTGCAGCCCCAAAGTAAAGAAAGAAATCCCAGTCCGAGTAACGGACTGGAAACTTACCGAGAGCCGCGGGAAAAAGTCAGAGTCTAGTCCCTTGCTTGGGCCTCGTGCCCCGCCCTTCGCCTCCCTCCTTCCACCCTCTCGAGGCCCCCGCCTCCCTCGCCGCCTGCCTCCTCCCTTGCTCTACCCCTGGCTCACTCCCTCCTTCTCTCCAATACGGAACCCTCTCGCGCGCTCTCCCCTTCGCCCCCTCCCTTCCTGACTGTCCTCACTGCCTCAGCCTCCGTCCTCCTTTCTCTCTTCTCCCGGTCTCTCTTTCTGCTCTCCTGGTTTCTCTTCCCCTGCTCCTCTCAATATATACTGACCCTTTTATACCCACCCTCACCGCACCCAGCTGATGCACACATTAGCCAGAGGGTGGGCCCAGCCACTCCGGTTCCTCATTCTCCTGGCCCCCACCCTTCACTTCCAGGAGGGCATCCTCTGGGGCTCCCTTCCAGTGTGGAGATGAGAAATCCTCCGGGATGGGGCTGGGGGGTGGGGGTGGCGAGTGTCAGCCCCTGCTTATCACTCCTCTGTTTCTTGTCCTGGGACTGCACTCCTTGTTGGAGTTTGGGGCTGGATGTAAGGAGAAATGGAAGCCTGGGGAAGGAGGCCAGACTCCTGTGCAATTGGCACCATGGTGGGAAATGGGATGCGGGAGATTCTGGAATGGAGCAGGAGTTGGAAATTAAGAACCCTAAATGCACTCATCCTGGCTGGGTGACCTCAGACCAATTAATTCCCCTCTCTGAGCCTTGGTTTCCTAATTTCTGAAATGGGAATGACAACAATAATCATGCTGACAATATACTAACACTTCAGATACCGTTAGGAGGATGAAATAAGGTGATACTGGCACTAATGCACTTAGCGCTTTCTTCCTTCATCAAACATTTATCGATCTCCTATAAACCAGGAGTTAGTCATGAATGAGGCAGACACGATTCCTGCTGCTATTATGGAGTTTACCTCCCAGCATTAGGAGATACACGATAAACAAAAAACATATCCATGAACTAAATACATTTCAGAAAGTGATGAGTGCTTTGAAGGAAATAAAATTGAGGGATGGAGATAAGGATAGGGTGAGGGGTGGCTACCTTAAACAGAGTGATCAGGGAAGGCTTCTCTGAGGAGGTGACGTTTGAACTGAGACCTGAAGCCAGGAGTCATTGGGGTGCTGAGGGGAGGTGGAAGAAGCTGGTGCAAAGGCTCTTAAGAACAAGGTTGGGTTGTTTGGGGAACAGACAGAAGGCTAGTGTGGCTGAAGCCTAGGGAGCCAGAGGGAGTGGTGGGAAGGGAAAAAAAAAGGGAGGGGGGGGGCTTGAGGACTGTGGGAGGAATTTGGATTTTATTCTCAGTGCAGTGGGAAGCCATTGGAGGGTTTGAAACCAAAGAGTTATATGATCCGTGTTGTACCAGGGACTTAATGTTAACTATTATTATTATTATTTATTCTTGGGTTATTGAATTAAGATGGGGGTGATGATGAGGTACCTGGGTCTCTTGGGAAGATTGGGTGCTGGGGACATATCTAATCTCCTGAAGAGTGAGGGCCAGAGGGCCAGGTGTCTGGGGAACCGGGGGTGGGTTGAGAGTTGTTGGTCATCTGGGGTGGTTCAGTTGGGAGATTGGGAGACCCAGAAGCTGGGGTACTAGTATAGCACAGACTTGTAGAGTCAGACCGGCTGGATTCAAATCCAAGCTGCTTTACTTATTAGCTGCATGATTTGGGGCAACTTACTAATAACCTCTCAATGCCTCTGCTTCTTCATTTGTAAAATAGGCATAATAATAGCACCTACATCCATCATAGCACAGTTCTCAGAACAGTACCTGGCACACAGTAAGTACTTATACAGGACTTTCTAGGATTTGTGAAGGGGCAAATTCTTGAGTCCATGGGGGAAAGTTAAAGCTGGAAGTCCAAAGACTGCGGTTCTGAACTTGGATCCTCAAGGAGGTTAGAAAGTCTGCGTCACTGAGGCAGAAAAATTAGGAGTTGGAGGGTCCTGTGCCCCTGATGGAGTGCAGGAAAGGGGGACGGGACCTGGATTCTGAGAGTGGTGGGAGAACCAGGGACGAGGCGGATGGAAACTTTAGCGGGGAGGTGGACGAGGCTGGAGCCCTGAATTAAGTTCTCTGGGTGGAATCTGCTCCAGATTTGGGTATTCCGGGGATGTTCCGAGCCCCCATGCCAGGGCCCCGTAGAAAAGGGAAAATCAGGGGACTTCAAGGGCGGCGGCGAGATCTCCCCCTCCTGGGCCTCCGAGGCTACGCGCAGAGCTGAGCACCCGCGGGCCGCTTCCTCCCACAGGAAACCGCAGGCGTCGGGCACACCCAGCCTGCAGGGAGCAGCGCCCACCCCGGGTTGGCCCACGTGGGCAGCGACCGGCCGCCGAGGGGGCGTGTCCGAAAGGCGGGGGCGGCACCAGAACCCGAGGCCCCGCCTACTTCCGCGTCCCAATGCGCGAACGCCGAAGGCCGCCAAGGGTTTTGGCGGGTTCGCTAGAGGCCGTTGGCCGCGCATGCGTAGCGAGCCGCTTCGAGGATCTGAGGCGGTGGTGAGAGCTTCTCCCCTTCACAACTCCCGGCACTGGCAGCTCTCCCCTGCTAATGAATCTTCTCAAAATAACGTGGTCTTGAGACACGCACCCCTGAAACCCCGTCCCGAAGGGCCTCGTGCTAGCTCCAAAGCCCTTCCAGCGCCTTCTAGAAATTTCCCTCCCGGCCCTGCCTCCACAGGCTCCTCAGCTCCTGTCTCTCCCTTTCGGAAGCACACAGCCCACCCTTCACAGGCCCGCGACACTCCCGAGACCCTCACAGTCCCATGCTCCCCACCTACACCATTCCTCCCGCAGGCCCTCCGACCCTAAGCCCCCTCCCCCAATTAGCTCCGCCCCTCAAAGGTCTTCGGGGCTCGTCTTCCAGGACACTCACGCCGCCCCTGACCCTCCCGCCAGGCCCTTCACAGGCTACTCCAGACACGC
>JAQZBX010082464.1:0-13520 GCA_029593785.1 Cabassous unicinctus | reverse complement strand
CTTCCAGGAACTGAGATGGGGGTATTCTATTTTCTTTTCTGACTACTTTCTCTCTCCATTCTTCTTAGCTCTTGTCTGGGTGTATTAGGAGTATCTGGGAGGGGGAGAAGAGCAATAGATAAATGAGGACCTCTGAAGGAATTATAGCAATATGAAGAGGCAAAAGGTGATGTGGGAATAGTGGAACCAGATACCATTACCTTGATATTTTGTTTGACTGTGTTAGGATGCCTGGGTCCTGTATCTTATTTTCTGGTTAGCAGAGGTCTGGCAAGTTTCTGACTGACAAAGTAAGATAAAGTTTAAAAGAGAATTATTTATTTAAGTTTATGAAGTAGGAGTAAAGGTGTAGGGATTTATTTTTTAAATTATCATTTAGTAAAATTTACTTTTTTTCTTTTGGCATACAGTTCTAAGAATTTCAATACATTTTAGAGTCATTCAATCTCCACCTTAATTGGGATATAGAAGGGTAGATAAAGATTTTTTTTAAGGAAGCACCAGGGATTGAACCCGGGACCTCATGCGTGGAAAGCAGGCACTTAACCTCTGAGCTATACCTGCTCCCTGATATAGATTTTAATGGAAAAAGTGCTTTTCATTTTTCAAAAAAGAATGCCTTGCTTCTAATTGCTGTTGATACAATGTTAGTTTCAGTAGAATCTAAAATCCTACTCTAAAGATACCTTGTGCTTGGTTCTTTAGACTCTCTGTCAGGGTTGGGAGGTCTGGTTTTATAAATTACATATATCCTGGTGCTGTTGGAAATGGAGATACAAGGCAAATTGGTGTTTTAAGCTGATTTTCTTAGATAATAAGGTAAAAAAATGGCAATTGCTTAACAATATATTGATTTTTTGTTAATTCTTTCTACAGATGAATCTGCTCCTCAGTCATCGCCAGTTGGTCGTTGGCGATTCTGTATCAATCAGACAATAAGAAATCGTGAGACTCAATCTCCTTCTTCTCTTCAGCATTCCTTGTTTCCAGTTCCTGGGCTACACCCACTATCTAGTAAGCTTTAATTCTCTGGCAGCTTTATTCAGACTTGAAGGAGTAGAGGTGCAAAATATTCACCATATCTTTGTTTTCATGGGTATTTAATGCTCATGAAAATTTTCATAAGTATTTTTGAAGATGATAATATAAAGGTTTAACTTTAACCAATTTTATTTAATATTTATGAAAAAAAGAAAAAGCATTTTTCCCTGACAGATTGAATTCTCTATATTTTGAGTCTTGTTTACAAGTGTACTTTCGAAAACACAGGTTTTCATTTGCTGCTTTGCTCCTCCTGTCCCTTTTGGATTTTGGTACTAGTCCTTGCTTTGTACTTTTTAATATATGCTTAGCCATTCTTTTTTATTGTTCTAGGTCCAGGAAACACAAGCAACAAGGAAATATCACAGGACACACTGCTCAATATAGAAAATAATCTATGCCAACATTCACTTTTCACCTCCAAATTAGAACACAAGGATTTAGTTGATGATAAGATTTCTGAATATGCTAATGTAGAAACTGAACAGCCAGCTATACTTTATCAAGTGGAAGATGACAGGCAGTTAATGGCACCAGTTACTAATAGTTCCAGTTATACTGCTAATTCAATTTGTGCAGCTCCAGTTGAATGTGAAAGACTCACCATTCAAGCAGGCATGCCTGTCCATCCGTATCACCAAGCAGCCAGCCAGGCTGATGTACTTATGGTCCATCCTGGTGAGTCAATTGAGACTACTGGTAACTCTCTTACCACCTTGACATTTATGTCTGCTCAAAAGCTTCCATCCTTATCAGTGCAGCAGCCAACTATGGATGCAGAGTTTATTTCCCAAGAAGGAGAAACAACAGTGAACACTGAAGCAAGTTCTCCTAAGACAGCCATTCCCCCTCAGATCCCAGGCCTTGAACCAACTGCCCTTCTACCCATCACTGTCCTGGAATCAGATGGGGAAAGACCTCCAAAACTGGAGTTTGCAGACAACCGAATTAAAACTCTGGATGAAAAATTAAGAAACTTGCTCTATCAGGAGCATAGCATATCTAGCATCTATCCTGAGAGTCAGAAGGATACCCAAAGCATGGACTCTCCATTTTCTTCCTCTGCTGAAGATACATTCTCCTGCCCAGTTCCAGAAGCCATAGCCATCAGTCACTGTGGAATTCAAGATAGTCCTGTACAATCCCCTAATTTTCAGCAGACAGGCTCTAAGATTCTGTCCAATGTGGCTGAGAGTCAGCCTGCTAACATATCAGTGTTCAAAAGGGACCTGAAAGTGATAACTTCTGTACCCAGCGAATTGTGTTTGCATGTAAGTATCAGTCTTTCTCATCAATTCCTTATCCTTTGTGTATGCTTTTAAACAGATGCCTTATTTTCTAAAACTCTGTCCTTTGAAATGCATAAGATTCTGAGGTCACAGGTAATTAAGAACGCCATAACTTAGGCTGCAAGTGTCCAGAACTGCTCAGTAGAGATGGCAGAACTGTCTTTGGTAAGAGAGCCCTCTGGTGAATGAGCTAGGAACTTATGAACAGTCTATATTTATTGTGTTAATGACTGGGAAGAAACTGATATATTAATTGTTTTAGTGGGTAGATGAACTTACTTTTAGATATCCAATTTCAAATGCCTATCAGTTTTCTCTTTCTTTTATTTTATGATTTTAATTTACTCATTTTTTTCCATTTATTTGAAAAGTACAAAAGAAAAGTAAAAATTGTCCATAATCCCATGACTTTATTTTTGAAGTTATATAATATAGGAACTTTAATTTCTCTTTTTACCCTTTCAAACAAAAGAGGTAACCGCTATTAATTTGTTACTTATCCTTCCTGGCTTTTCTTAAGCTAACACAGCTCTGTCTACATACATAATAACAATTTTTTATTAATAAAAATAGGATTCTGTTATGTACATATTGATCTGCAACTTAATTTTTTCATTTAACAGTATATCATAGACATCTTTCTAAATCTTTATAACTGTATCTCTTTATTATTATTGTTATTATGAAAGTAATATATGCTTGCACATAAAGTGAAATCAATCCAATTCCATCCCCAAACCCACAGGTATAACAGTTAATAAATCTTTCTGAACATGGTTTTAATGACTATTCAAACATTTATATAGATATATTTGTTTATATTCTATTTATATGGATATATTTATATAGATATATTTCTATTATATGTGCTATTCTTCATTTCAGTTTTTTCACTTAATATATTATGAGCATCTATCCATCATAGTACACATAGTTTCACCTTAACTTTTTTAAACTACCAGATAATATCCCATTGAATAGATATAATTCAGATATCTACCTTTTGGTAAACTAGTAATTTGAATCTATGGATTGGTATATAAACATGAAAGCAATTCAGATAATTCAGAAGGATGGAAAATGAAAATTAATAGTTGTAACATACCTCACCCCATCCTACTCCCCAAATACTGTTAAGTCCCTGGTTTTAATTCTTGTAGTCATTACAATTAATAGCTTATAAATAATATATGTATTCATATATTTCTTGATTTGGTAATTTTATGCAATAGCTATTGACTCACTACTATGAAATGTGAGGAAATTATTGTATTTTCCCTTTCTTTCCCTTCTCCCTGCACCTACCAATGTTTATTACTTCTTTAATATTGGTAAAGTTATAACATTTACATTTTGTTTTATAATGATTATCTGTGCTTTGCCTGTAGGTTGATTCTAAGAATTGAAAGTCAATAATAGCATTTATATTATGATTATGTTTGTTATTTGATAATCCAGTAATGTTGTTAGACCCATAAAAAGTAAAATGTATTTCTGTCATTTAAACTTTGTTGCTCAAAGGAGATTCTTCCAAATGTCGTGGTCAAATGAATTCTTTTCTTTCCAGTGTCCGTTGCATTTCTAGATCATACTTAGCTGCCAATGTTTCTGGTGTCTTAGAATTCCATTTTTTTCCCCTGAAATGCTTCTATGAATAACATTTTTGAGTATGTTGTATGGATGTTTTGTATTTTTCCTGCATGTCCAAAAATGTCTTTATTTTGCTTCATACTTTATTGACTACAATTCTATAGTGGTAGGAACAAATCTTACCTTTCAGAATTTAGAAGACATTGTTTGACTGTCTTTTAGCCTACAGTGTTGTTGATGAGAATGTCAGTTAAATTCTCGTTCATTTATAGGTAACCTGTTTTAACTTTACACCATGTGGCCATTAGCCACATTTGACTTCTAAGCACTTGAAATTTGGATAGTGCAACTGAAACACTGAATTTTTAATTTTCTTAATTAAGTAGCCACTTGTTGTTAATGGCTACTGTATTAACTAGCTCAGGTCTAGAGCCTTGTAGGATTTTGTCTGTATCTCAGAGTTCTGAAATTTTATCAGAATGTATCTAGTTATGTTGTTTTTCCATTCACCCTGTACATCACTTTTGTGAGCCCTTTGAGTTTGAAGATTTGTATCTTTCTTCAGCTGAAGTAAACTTTATTTTTGCTTTTTTTTCCCTTCCCTTCTTTTGTCTTCTTTCCTTTTTGAACTTGTAGAAGACATTTGGCCTCCTGGATATATCTTCCATAACTCTTAATAGTTTGGTCTCATTTTTCATTTTTTACTTTTTGCCTTATGTTTTCAGATATGTATTTAATTTTTAATTTCTGATCACTACCTTGTTATTCAGCCATATCTATTTAGTTTTGGGGGGAAATCATAATTTTAATTTAAAAATCTTTCTTATTTATTTGTTCTTTTTCATAGCAGCCTATTTTTGCATATATTTTCTTCCAAGCTTTTTTTCTCAGAAAACTGACAAAAGATTAATATCTAAAATATATAAAGAACTCTTACAAATTAAAAAGTAATAGCTCAGAGGAAGAAAAGGCAAAGCATATGGACATGCACTTCATAGAAGTAGAAATACAAATGCCTGATAAACATGTAAAAAGACGTTTGACCTTATTTGTAATCAGAGAAGTATAAAATTGTAAAAATTTAGATACCATTTTTTCCTCATCATACTTGCAAATATTAAATAAATTGACAAAACCCAAAGTTGAAGAAACTGTAATTCTCATTTTATGTTGATAGGAGTATAAATAAGTATAGCTTATTTGGAGGGCAATTTAGTACCATGAAAATTTTTAAATGTTTGCACTCATATAATCCATCAATTTCACTCAGTATCTCTCTTAGAGAAACATTTGCACACATGCACAAAGAGATGTGTATAATAATGTTCATTGCAGCATTATTTGTTTTTAATAGAAAAAAAATCACAAATAACTTTAAATGTTCAGAAACTGGAATGGTTATATAAACTGAGGGACATCAATACTATGAAGAAATTTAAAAGCATGAAGTAGACTTACAAGTACATATTACTTATGTACTAGCATGGGTATATCTCCAAGAAAAATCATTAGGAAAAAATATATGCAGAAGAAGTCATATAGTAAGAGGGCATTTATATATTTTTTTAAAAAGACAACACACAAAATTATGTATGCACAACTACATACATAGGTACATATATGCACAGAAAAGGCCTGAGAAAATAATTTATAATAGTAAGTATCTTTCAGAGAAGACTAGAAGGGATATTGTTAGTGTGATTTATTTATCTAATGGCTTAAATCTTTTACAGTAAGAAGTTTTTCATATATTATTTTAGTATTTTAAAAATGTTCTCATTGCAACAGTATTTTGGACAGAAAATAACCTCTGAGCCTCATAAACCAGTTTTAAAATCTTGCCTTGCAATTTACTAGTTATATGATATTGGGCAAGTTACCTATGCCCTCTGCTCAGCCTCAGTTTTGTAATCTTTAAAATGGGAATAATGTCACACTCAAAAGGCTACTGGATGATTTTAGCATGTTCTCTTCGTTTATGTGTTTTATTTGGTACTTATTGTACCCTTCAAATCTGAGGACTTGTTTTATGATTTCTTTGAATATTTTCTTATATCTTTGAATGTTTCCTTTTATCCTTGTTCTCATTTCTCCTTCTAGATAGATATAGGAAAGTCTGTTTTCTTTCTTTTTGCTATTGTGGTAAAATACATATAATCTAAAATTTACCATTTCAAACATTTTAAACTGTACAGTTCAGTGGCATTAGCTACATTCACAATTAACATCATTACCATTACTATCTAGTTCCAGAACTTTTTCATCACCCATAAAGAAACCCCATACCCTTTAAGCAGTAACTACCCATTCCTCTCTCTCTCCCATGGCCCTGACAGTCACTAATCTGCTTTCTGTATCTATGGATTTGCCTATTCTGGATATTTAATATATTTGGAATCATATATAATATGTGACATTCTCTGTCTGGCTTATTTCACTTAGTCTAATGTTTTCAAGGTTCATCTATATTGTAGTATGTATCAGTACTTCATTTTTTGTTCTGACTGAATAATACTCTGTTCACGGATATAGCATGTTTTGATTATCCTTTTTTCAGTTGAAGATTTGAGTAGCTTCCATCTGTTGACTGTTGTGAATAGTGCTTCTATGAATATTCATGTACAAATTTTTGTTCGAATGCCTGTTTTCAGTTCTTTAGTGTGTATTCCTAGGAGTGGAATTGCTGGGTTATATGGTGTGCTCATTTGAGTTTTTTATGGACCCCAGAAAATCATGTTCTTAAAACAAATCCATTCCTGTGCATGTAAACCTATTTTGGGTGGGAACTGTTGATTGTATGGCTTCTGTAGGGGCTTTTGATTAGATTACTTCAGTGAGGCATGACCCAGGATAGGTCTTGGTCTTCTTGGAGTCCTTTGTAAACAGAGGACTGAAAGCAGAGACACACAGAAAATAAAGCCTCAGAGACAGAAGGTGAGGTCCTGGAGGCCAGAAGCTGGAATCAGCGGAGCACAGAGGCACAGAAAAATTCCCCCTAGAGGCTAGGACCATGGAGCAGCTTGAAGCTGAGGAGATGAGGCCTGGAGGAGAGGGGAGAGACAGATGGACTGGCATTTTGTCCCTATGCTTGATTGCCCAAAGCTGAGCTCTGAGAGAAAGCATCTTTAGATGACACTGCCATGTACCTGTTCGCCCACAGCTGCAACTTGGGTGAGACAGCATCTCTTGATGATGCCTTGATTTGGACACTTTCATGAACTTAGAACTGTAAGCTTTTAACCTAATAAATTCCCATTGTAAAAGCCAACACACTTCTGGTATATTGCATTGGCAGCCTTTTGAAACTATAACATATGGAAATTCTATGCTTAATATTTTGAGGAACTGCCACACTGTTCTTAACAGCAGCTGCACTATTTTACATTCCCAACAGCAATGTATGATGATTCCAACTTCACATCCTCGCCAACCCTTGTTATTTCCCAGTTTTTAAAATTATGGCCATCCTACTGGGTGTGCAGTGGTATCTCATTGTGATTTTTCCCATTTTCTTATTAGAGATGTTCTAGGTTAACAGAAAAGTCATGCAGAAAATACAGAATTCCCGTTTACCTCCCTTCACACTCCATTTTCCCTATTATACACTTTGCATTAGTGTGATACCATTGTTGCAATTGATGAAACAGTATTATTATAATTATGCTGTTAACTGTAGTCCATAGATGACATTAGGATTCACTGTGTTGTACAGTCCTATGATCTTTTTAAAAACAATTTTATTCTAGTAACATATATACAACCTAAAATTTTTGCTTTTATCCACATTCAAATCTATCATTCAGTGTTGCTAATTAAATTCACATTGTTGTGCTACTATTACCACCATCCATTACCAAAATATTTCCATCACACCAAATGGAAACTCTATACCAATTAAGCACTAATTCCCCATTGCCTAACTCTGCCCCCTGCCCCCGGCCCCTGGTAGCCTATACTTTAGTTTCTGACTCTCCCAATTTGCTTAATTTCATATCAGTGAGACATATATTTGCATATTGTTTCTGGCTTATTTCACTCATGATGTCACATATATCAGAAGGTCATTCTTTTTTTTAAGGCTGAATAATGTTCCATTACACACATACACACACACACACACACACACACACATATACACACACCACATTTTATCTATCCATTCATCTGTTGATGGACACTTAAGTTTCTTCCATCTTTTGGAAATTCTGAATATTGACACCAGGAATATCGGTGTGCAAATATCTGTTCAAATTCCTACCTTCAATTCTTTTGGGTACATACCTAGAAGTGGGATTGCTAGGTCCTATGGTATTTCTATACTTAATTTTCTGAGGAAAGGCCAAACTGTTTTCCACAGCAGATGCACCATTTTACATTCCCACCAACAATGTACAAGCGTTCATATTTCTCTTTATCTTCTTCAACACTTGTCATTTTCTGTTTTTTATAGTAGCCATTCTAGTGCATATGAAATGGTATCTCATTGTGGTATTGATTTGCATTTCCCTAATGGCTCAAGATATTGAGCCCCTATTCATGTGCTTTTTGGCCATTTGTTTATCTTCTTTGGAGAGATTCATGTCTTTTGCCCATTGTTTAATTGGGTTGTCTTTTTGTTGTTGAGTTGAAGGATTTCATTATATATTCTGTGTAGCAAACCTTTATAGGATATGGGGTTTCTAAATATGTTCTTCCATTGTGCAGGTTTATTTTTACTTTCATGATGTTTCTTTGAGGAACAAAACCTTGTAATTTTGATGTGGTCCCATTTATCTATTTTTCCTTACGTTGCTTGTGGTTTGGGTATAAAAACTAAGGAGCCCATGTATAACTCAGGGTCCTGAAAATGGTTGCCTACATTTGCTTCTAGGAGTTTGATAGTTCTAGTTCTTATATATAGGTCTTTGACCCATTTTGAGTTGATTTTTGTATATGGTGTGACGTAGAGGTCCTCCTGTGTTTTTGCAATTGGAAATCCAGTTTTTCCAGCACCATTTGTTAGACTATTCTTTCCCAATTGAGTGGTCTTTGCCACCTTGTCAGAAATCAGTTGGCCATGAATAGGGAGGGTTAATGTCTGAGCTCTCAATTCTGTTCTGTTTTGGTCTTTATGTCTGTCCTTGTGCAAGTATGCTGTTTTGAATACTGTAACTTTGTAATAAGTTTTACCATCAGGAAGTGTGAATCCTCCAACTTCATACTTCTATTTAAAGATGTCTTTACCTATTCAGGGCATCTTACCCTTCCATATTAATTTGATGACTCACTTTTCCATTTCTGCAAAGAAGGTTGTTGGAATTTTGATTGGGACTGCATTGAATCTATAAATTGTTCTGGATAGTATTGACTTCTTAGTGTCATTTAGTCTTCCAATCCATGAAGACAGAATATCCTTCCATTTATTTAGGTCTTTTAAAACGTCTTTTAGCATTTTTTAAAATAGTTTTCTGTGTACAAATCCTTTACATCCTTGGCTAGATTTGTTCCTAGATATTTGATTCTTTTAGTTGCTCTTGTGAATGGATTTTTTCCTTGATCTCTTCTTTTCCATATGTTCATTCTTGTGTATAGGAACACTACTGATTTTGGGGTATTGATCTTGTACCCTGTCACTTTACTGAATTCATTTATTAGCTCTAGGAGCTTTGTTGTGGATTTTTCAGGATTTTCTGCATATAGGATCACATCATTTGCAAATTGGGAAATTTTGCTTCTTCCTTTCCAAACTGGATGCTTTTTTTCCTTTCCTAATTGCTCTGACAAGCACTTCTAGTAAGTATTGAATAACTTTGGTAACAGTGGATATCCTTGTTTTGTTCTTGATCTTAGAGAGCAAGCTATCATTCTTTCACATTAAGTAGGATGTTAGTTGTGGGCTTTTCATATATGCCCTTTATCATGTTGAGGAAGTTCCCTTTCTATGCCTAGTGTTTTAAGTGTGTTTATCAAGAAAGGGTGGTGGATTTTGTCAAATGCCTTGTCTGCATCGATTGAGATTATCATGTGTTTTTTTTTTTCCTTTCATTCTGTTAGTGGGGTGTATTATGTGAATTAATTTTCTTTCATTGAATCACCCTTACATACCAGGGATAAATCCCACTTGATCATGCTGTGTAATTCTTTTAATATGCTGTTTGATTTCGTTTGCCTATTATTTTGTTCTGGATTTTCGCATCTATATTCAAAAGAGATTTGGTCTGTAGTTTTAATTTCTTGTATGTTCATCCAGCATTGGTATGAGGGTGATGTTGACCTCATAGAAATAGTTCAAGAGTGTTACTTCCTCTTCATATTTTTGGAAGAGTTTGTTTAGAATTGCAGTTATTTCTTCTTGCAATGTTTGTTAGAATTCCCCTGTGAGGTCCTGGGGTTTTCTTTGTTGGGAGGTTTATTATTACTGAGTCAATTTCTTTACTAGTAATTGGTAAATAGATCTTCTGTTTCTTTTTTAGTCAATGTAGGTAGTTTGCGTGTTTCTGAGAGTATTTCCATCTCATCTAGGTTATCTAATTTATTGGCATATAGTTGCTCATAGTATCCACTTATAGTCCTTTTTTTTTCAGCTGGGTTGATAGTAATGACCCCCTTTAAATTTCTGATTTTAGGTATTTGTATCCTTTCTCTTTTTTACTTTGTCAGTCTAGCTAAAGGTTTTCAATTTTATTGATCTTTTCAAAGAACCAACTTTTAATTTTGTTGATACTCTTTGTTTTTTATTTTCTATTTCATTTCTGTATACTCTAATCATTGTTATTTCTTTCCTTTTGCTCACATTGGGTTTAGTTTGCTCTTCTTTTCTAGTTCTTCCAGTTTTGAGGCTAGGTCTCTGATTTGAAATCTTTTTTTTTTTTCAAAATTAGTAAACTTTATTTAACTTCGAAAAATAAAGGGGAGTGGATATAGCTCAAGTGGTTGAGCCCTTGCTTCCCATGTACAAGGTCCAGGGTTTGATCCCTGGTACCTCTAAAAGACCAACTCCCATCGGGGAGTGGATGTAGCTCAGCGGTTGAACACCTGCTTCCCATGTATGAGGTCCTGGGTTCATTCCCCAGTACCTCCTAAAAGAAAGAGAAAAAAAAAGACAAAAGACAGCTTAACGAATTATAGAAGTGTTATTTTAAAAAATCCTGTTCAGGCATATTTACTTTATTTAATCCTGAAAACAAACTCAGTTGTTTCTTCAGTGTTCAGAAAGATGAATAATTGAGAAACAGATTGGTTAAATACTGTGACCCAGTTCTTGTTAATGAAGACAATGAAAAAAAAAGGCTTGATCATATTCACATCTCATAAAACTAAATACCATATTATTACCATTTTTGTTCTTGAAAATTGATATAGTATAGGGTGGGTTTGACAGCCTTGTCAAAAATCACTTGACCATAGATGTGACGGTCTGTTTCTGAACTCTCATTTACATTCCATTGATCAGTCTGTCTGTTTTTATGCCAGTACCATGCTGTTTATACCACTATAGTAAGTAATATGCTTTAAAACTGGGAAGTGAGAGTCCTCCAATTTTGTTCTTCTTTTTAAATATATTTTTAGCTATTCAGGGGCACTCACCCTTCCAGATAAATATGTTAAGCATTTAGAGTTATAAATTTCCCTCTCAGCACTGTCTTTGCTGCATCCCATAAGTTTTGGTATATTGTATTTTCATTTTCATTTACCTCAGGATATTTCCTAATTTTGCTTTTGAATTCCTCTTTAACCCACTGGTTGTTTAAGATATGTTGTTTAATTCCCACATATTTGTGACTTTTCCCATTCTCTCTCTCTCATTGATTTCTGGCTTCATTCCATTGTGGTTGGAGAATATACAGTGGATGATTTCAACATTTTCTAATTTATTGAGACTTGTTTTGTGACCCAACATATGGTTTGTGTTTAGCCAGTATGAATTTTTCATCTCTTTTTCATCTGTTTCTTGCCCTTTCTCCTTTGCTGTGGGCAGAGTAGGAGCCTAGGGTGGTTGGTACTGTAAGCCATGGAGGCTGAGGCTGCCCACATTGCCCCAGGAACTGATGAAGCTTCTCTCCCCTGTCTACCCTGCCAGGAGAGCCACAGCCTTGTGCAGTAATCCAAGCCTTGCGTGCCAGGACCGACTGTACTGGCCTGGAGAGACTGATGAAGCTCCCTAACCCTTCCTCCCCTGCCTAGGGTGAGGATGGAGCTGAAGGTGTGGGCAGTAAACTAAGCCATGTGGGCCAATACTGATGGCAATTGCCCAGATAGATTGTCGAAGCACCGGCCCCCCTCCTCCCCTGCCAGGGGCAGGGATGTAGCCACAGGTGTATCCAACAATCTTGTCTGTGCAGGCCAAAAGCGACTACAGTTGCATTGGCGACACTGTTGAAGTACCTCCCTCCTTCTTGCCCTGTCAGGGGCAGATATGGAGCCACAGGTGTACCCAACAATCTAGTCTGTACAGGCTGAAAGTTACTACAGTTGCCTGGAGAGGCTGGTGCAAGTCCCCCCAGCTTATTCCCTGCCATAGGCAGTGCTGGAGCCCAGCCTAGGGCACCAATTTGACCTGGGTGGAAAGAAGCTGGTCCCTACCTTCATTGTGATTTTTATTCAGCCCAGCTTCCCCTCATGCCAGGAGCAGAGTTAAAATGGAGGCTACTGACCCCTTTTTGACTTGGACAGGTTCAAACTTTAGCTGTACTTAGGATTAGACTTAGCCAGTCAAATTTACTAATCAGTAGCCGAAGTCAGTGCCCGACCATTTCTTCCTCCCCATTTTTGGGAAATGGAGCTTCCAACTCCAGCCAGGGAATAGCTCCCAAGGCATCTTGCCCCACCAGTGGAGAATGGGCATCAGACTCTAAGATGTGGAGTGCTCTACTCAAGAATCTTCATTGCAGATGAGCAGTGCTCTCCTTCCATTCTTCCAAGGATGTCACAGGATGCTCTTCTGGTCTCCTAGGTACCCCAAACAGGTAATTTAGGTAGCTCTGGCTGATTACTAACTGCACTGTAGGTTGAGCTGACTCTTGGAGCTCCCTACTCTGGCACTATTTTGCCTGTCCTCTCTGTTGGGAGATTTTTCATGATTAATTCAATTTTTTTAAGTGTGATTAGTTTCTTGAGTTCCTGTATTTCTTGCAGTCAGTGTACTTTGTGAGTTTCTAGGAATTTGTCCATTTCATCTAAGTTGTCTAATTTGTTGGCATACAGTTTCTCATAATAGCCTCTTATGATCCTTTTTACTTCTGTAGGGTCAGTTGTAATGACCCCTTTTCATTTCTGATTTTCTTTGTATCTTCTCTATTTTTTCATTGTTACTTGAGCTAAGGGTTTGTCAATTTTATTGATATTCTCAGAACCAGCTTTGGGTTTTGTTGATTTTCTCTATTCTGTTTTTGTTCTCAATTTCCTTTATTTCTATTCTAATCTTTGTTATTTCTTTCTTTCTATTTGCTTTGGGATTGGTTTGCTGTTCTTTTTCTATTTCCTGTAAGTGTTCAGTTAGGTCTTCTATTTTAGCTCTTTCCTTATTTTTAATTTTTTCAAGGAGGTTTCAGGTATTGAACCCAGGACCTCGTACATGGAAAGCAGGCGCTCAACCACTGAGCTACACCCTTTCCCTTGATT
>JAQZBX010082463.1:0-13506 GCA_029593785.1 Cabassous unicinctus | reverse complement strand
ATATGATGATGGTGGGTTTTATTCTAGGAATACAAGGTTAATTTATATTTCAAAAATCAATGTAAATCAACACATTGAGGAAAACAAAGGAGAAAAGCACATGATAATCTCAATGATCAAAGAAAAAATATTTGACATGATTATACAGTCTCACATAAATTACATATGCTCTCAGAAAACTAGGAATAAAAGGGTAGTTTCTCAATTTAATACTGAGCATCTTAATACTGAGCATCTTTCATGTGCTTATTGAACACTTCTATATCTTCTTTAGAGAAAGTCTCTTCAAGTTCTTGCCATTTTTTAATTGGTTTGTTAGTCTTTGTTGTTGAGCTGCATAACAGATATACGATTTGAAACTATTTTCTTCCTTTACATAGGTGTTTTTTCACTTTCGATAATGCTTTTTGATGTGCAAAAGTTTGAAGTATGCTGAAGCCCAGCTTATCTATTTTTTCTTTTTATTTTAGACTTGCTTTTGGTGTCATATCTAAGAATCCATCGCTCAATCTAAGGTCATAAAGACTTTCAACTTTGTTTTCTTCCAAGACTTTTTGGATTTGCTTCTATTTAAGTCATTTTTCCTATTGAGTTTATTTTTATATATGGTGTGAGGAAGGGTATCAAATTTATTCTTTGGCATATAGAAATCCAGTTTTCCCAAGGATTATTCTTTCTCTATTGGATGGGTTTGACACAATTACTGAAAATCAACTGGCTGTAGATGTGTTTTATTCTGAACCCTCAATTCCAAATGATTCATTTTTTAACACAGTAACAATGCCATATTTTCCTTTTGACTAAGAAATTTAAGGAAAAAAATAGTATTATAATATCATTTAATATTCAAGCATGACTTTTTAACTGTTCCAGTTTTCCTGGGATTGAGCTGATATCTATTCTTTTCCAACTGTACTTTAATCATTGACTCTATGTAAGTGAATATATTTGCATCTTATAGGTCCCAATGAGATTACACAAATCATTTATGCTGTTTTGTTCCTTCCTTCAATTGCCCTCACCTTTTCACCCTGGGGTATATGTAGAGTGCCCTACATAATTAGCAGGTACTTGAAGACAGTTTTTGAAGTCTCTCAGATGATTTGGGCGTAAGAATGAATTACACACTGCATCCTCAGGGATCATCCCAATGGGAGGCAGAAACCATGAATTCTTCCCATTGAGAGAAAAGAAAGAGAAATTTGGGAGAAAAAAATCTAGTACATGATTTAAGGTGAGTGGATAAGCATTGTTCTTTTACTCTGATTACATATGGATTTTGAAATTGTCTGACTGTAAACACTTAATGACTCTGAGAGCTAATCTCATCAAGTACTATACAATTGTACATTATCTGTTTTATTAATTGGGGTTTGCTCCTGCAGTACATTGTTTTGGGGCATTAAATCCTATGAAATGAACATGTGCCCAAGATCTATTAGTTTTGCATGAGATGATAGTGGCATTTGGATACAAAGGCAGAGGGAGTTCAAGTGTCTGAAACCGTCATCAATTGAATCTATTTAGGTTAGTATTGCCAGATAAAATACAGAAACACAGTGATATTTGAAATTGAGATAAATAGCAAATTAATTTTTAGTATAACTTTTTCTTATGCAATATTTGATAAGTGATAAATATTCTTTTAGTAAAATTATATCCAGTGCAGTACTGATAATAATAAATACTTTTAGTATAAGTATGCCATTACAATATTTGATAAACTTTGAACAATTTTTAGATAAGTATGCACCATGCAAATAGTTGCCTTTTTGTTGCTGTTTTTCTGCTCAGTCTCTTACTACTGGATCTACTTTTGTTAGTATCTGCATTACAACTTGATTGTGTAGATTAATAAGTATATAGCAAGATTTTTAAGAGATTTGGAATTTCAGAGACTCTTTTGAACTGAACATAAGTTCTATATGATAACATCATGACTAAACTTTGAAATTTCAATTTTTCCTTGGCAAACTTTTGTCATCTGTCTGTTTTAATGGTTATTCTCAACAGGGTGCATTACAGTGTACTACATGGCATGTTCAGAAAACATAAGAGATATCACGAGAAGGGGGCAGGATAAAAGTATCCAGATATTTTCAGATAAGTAGTAACTACCTCTGATAATGGAGATAGGCTCAATAAGCAGTAGAATAATTCTTAGCAAAACATGGAAGACATCAAATTACTATAGCTAGTTATGGAATTCTGAATTCCTTTGTTGAATCGAGTGTACCACCTATTCTACAGTAAAATCCTATGATAGTAGGGATTGTAATAATTAGAATTTGAGATAAAGTTTTAAAATGTACATAAGCTTTTGGTTATTATATTGTGGAAGAAGAGGCGCCTACATGGGAAATGAGACTCAATGCATATACAGCAGTCAATCTTATCTAGAAAGAAGAAATGGAGATAGCTCACCCCAACCAATAAAGCCCTGCCCTCAATCTCCTTGATCAGGGAAAAAAATCATCAGTTAACATTAGCAGAGTCCTAAAAGAGCTACCACTCTCCAGAAATTTTCCCCAATGAAAAAGAACCTAAAATCATCCTTACCAGACAATTGCCTCAAAGTGGCTCTAGGCCGCAATTCCTCTGAACTAGATTTGGACTTTGGAGGTGGATGGGAAGAAGGGAGGGGGGGAAAGAAAGTACCTATATGCTAAACCTGGAAATTTCATTACATTATATAATTCCATCCTGCATTTTTTTCTGAATATTTGGACCTACATGTTTATTGCAATTGAAAATCGACCTTGCAGAATCTTTGGTTTACATTGAGAAGAAACTGAAGGTGAGAGAAGTTTGAAATGGATTCAAAATGGAATAGGCTAATACAAATTTCTTAGCATCCAAAAGGGCAGATTTACTTTGATTTACTGACTTTCATTTTGTAACACTATGAAAAAAAAAAGGGCTTGCATTTATCACAGAAGTGTTTGAGAAGCACATTATTATACTCTATAAATTGTCTATTTTATAATTATTGAAAAAATTCAAAGTGTGCAATATATGATATAATAAATTCACAAATAAATATTAAATGCAATATAGATTTTATCATCTTCACAGTGCTATATTGAAGGAAATAAGGCATATAAATTTCAATAATCAGAATGCCTGAATATTGATGTAAACCATAAAAATTAGTAATCAAGGACCAGATATTTTGGCTCTTAACGTTTATACAAATTGGGGCTTTAAAAAAGTAAATTCTAAATAAAAATCAAGGCAAAAACATGAATATTTGTTTAGACTGAATGATAAAAATACAAATTCAATTATGAACAAACTGACAATGGCCATATGATTCATACAATCCATATATAAAATGATTTCTGTTATTTATATCCACACACCTCAGTATATGGGTGCTAAGAGTGTCTACAGGAGTCATCCCCACCAAGAACAGATAGAATTATTTAATTATATGCCATTAATTCATACCACATAAATATATTCATTAGTATTAAATAATGCTGTAACTCAATTCCCACATAGTTGGCCCCCAATAATTCCACTAGGCATTCCAATGCAACATAACATTAAGTCAAGTACAATGAAGCCAAAGATAAAATGGAAAGAGAAGATGGCCTTAATTGAGGATAGATATAACCATGATGACCAACTTGATCATGATTATCTTACTTACAAAACATTTACAAACATCTATCAATGTGTACGTGCATTGTTAAGGCTCCACAAAGGGTCTTTGAAGAGCAATTGAGGGACCATAAAATATAAGCTTCATTAGTTACACCTATTCCCTGTAACTCTCTTTAAGGATAGGGAAATGTAAAAAATATAAAACACAAACACAGTTTTGCTATCAGTGGATATGCTCCAAATGTTATTGACTCTAGAGTTTAATCTATGTAGTATTAGTACATAACATGTTTTACATGGAACTTTCCTATATTGGAAAAAAGCAACTTTGCAGTTTATTTTAGCTGCAAAATCATAAGTGGGAATTAATTTTCTATCACCAATATAAAAAAGACTGCATTATGTCTACACAAGATATAATTTGCTTATATAATTTTTACATAAAATGTAATAGCAATCCATCTGTTATATTCCTGAAAAGATAACTGGATAAAATGGGCCCATGGAATCTGACTGTGCTACCTGAATTCATTCTACTAGGAGTCACTAAGTGCCCAGAGCTGCAGGCTCCCCTCTTTGGGGTTTTGCTCATCATCTACATGGTAACAGTGATGGGCAACCTGGGCAAGATCATCCTGACCAAGCTGGGCTCTCGCCTCCACACACTTAGGCATTTTTTAATCAGAAACCTGGCTTTCATTGATCTTGGCAATTCTACTGTCATTTGTCCCAAGATGCTGGTAAATTTTGTCATGGATCAAAATACCATTTCTTATTATTCCTGTGCTGCACAGCTGGCCTTTTTCCTTTTGTTCATTATCAGTGACTATTCATCTTTTCAGCCATGGCCTATGACCACTATGTAGCCATCTGTAACCCTCTGCTCTACAATATTATCATGTCCCAGAGACTTTGTCATGTACTTGTCGGTATCCCCTACCTCTACAGCACCTTTCAGTCTCTGATGTTCACCATTAGATTTTTAAATTGACCTTCTGTGGCTCTAATGTCATCAGTCATCCGTACTGTGATGATGTTCCCTTGGTATCTATGCTCTGTTACAAAGTGCAAGAAATAGGATTATTGATCATAATATTTTCAACAATTAATTTGATTTCCTCCTTTCCATTAATCGTTGTGTCCTACTTGTTGATACTTATAGCCATATTTCAAATGCTCTCAGCCAAAGGCAGGAATAAAGCTTTCTCCACATGTGATTCCCATCTGACTGTAGTTGCTGTGTTCTATGGGACTCTACTTTATGTATGTGCAGCCTAACTCTGTTTACTCTTTTGAAACTGACAAAATAGTTTCAATGTTTTACAGTTTAATCATTTCTATACTTAACCCCTTGATCTATAGCTTAAGGAACAAAGAAGTAAAAAATGCCTTTTACAGAGTATTTAAGATATCTGATCATTGTATTTAATATTCAATATACAATATTGTTCTAGAAAGCTATGACAAAAGCAAATGTCATTTGATAATATTTCTAATAGAGAGAATTAGTTTCTCCTTGGCTCCCAAGCAAAGATTTTCCCTTTCTGTTTCCATAGAACCTCGTACTTCCACTGATATTGTACACTCTCCACTACGCATCCTTAAAATATTTCTTTGTTCCTCAGTTTGTTTGTTTGTTGTTGGTGTTGTTTTTATCTTTAAGGATCTTCTTGATAGTATTTTCTTTGTATTTTCTGAGCAAAAAAAAAACACACAAAAAACAATGCATAGATAGACTGAGACTGAGACAGAGTTATCTATGTATCCTGTTGACCCCATCAAAAATTTATTTGTTCAGCTATTATCCATTTCTACTATAATAATCATTTCTTGTTCACTATGTATTACTCATATATGTGTGATAAATTTGACCATTAGCACTTGGTTTTGTTTCCTGACTCCTAGCATACATAATGTACTACTTGCTGATTTTCATGGCCATATTTCAGGTGCACAGAAAACAAGTAGTTCAGAAAGAATCAATGTTAGGAAGTAAACAAATGCAGAGAACTTGGGGAATGGAAGGAAGGATAAAAAGAAAAGATATGGAAGTTGCCTGTTTGGAAGGACTTAAGGATTCAATAAGAGGAAAATTGAAGGAAAACATGATGAAGAAAAGCTATTGTAAGAAACACAAGATAATCTTGACATATTCTCTAAAATTATATTATTGAATTTGGAGTATATTATATTGGTGAAGAAGGAAAAACAACATCTCAAGGATAAATTATCCTAGCAAAAAATATTTCATTACAGAGCACCCACCATCTCAGTAAAGCCATTATGTGGCTAAGATACCATTCATTATTAGAGTATACATAAAAGGAGGTGAACAAAACTGTCATGAATTACTGAATGTTCTATTGATGTAATTTTTTCTCATTGTTTTACATTTAGATACTACAATGCTTTGGGGACAGATATTTATGTCATTTTCAACTCTACTCTGTTTCAAAGAAACAATACATTAAAAAAACACAACACCTTTCTATATATTACGCTTTCTTTGTAGCTGAATAATTACAGGAGAAAAATCCCCAACTATGGACCATAATTTACACAAATCAGATCTACCTCGTTTGTCTATCTGCTTTGTTTTGACATAGATGGTACATTAAGAAAAACTTATGAACTGGTAAACAAGATAAATATAGTCGACAGTATTTGAGACTGAGTTACTCAAAATAGGGAAATGTGAACTAAAAATGCATTGCTTAAAGATAAAAATATACATAATTGACCAAATAAAAATGTAATAACTAAATAAACCACATATTGGATTTTTTTAACTCATTCTATCATTCTAGATGTGTATTTCATTTATTAAGACAGATTCCAAAATCCTCTTCTTTCATAGAATATATATTTTATTCAATTAATTAGAAAACAATACAACTCTAAAGATGATATATTTTGGTTAATTTTGTGTGTCAACATGTGTAGACTATGGTGTTCAGTTGTTGGTCAAACACTAGAAGAGTTCTTGCTGTATATCTATTTTATAGATGAGATTAGAATCTGCAATCAATT
Organism: Cabassous unicinctus; assembly: GCA_029593785.1. Taxonomy (NCBI): domain Eukaryota; kingdom Metazoa; phylum Chordata; class Mammalia; order Cingulata; family Chlamyphoridae; genus Cabassous; species Cabassous unicinctus. Next base: position 6,867 of record JAQZBX010082463.1, on the reverse strand, counting down.
GACTTTAAGTAAGGGAGACTTTCCTCAATAATGCTGGTTAGTCTCAATTGATCAATAGATCTTAAGAACTAGAACTGAGTGTTCCCCTACTCAAAAGAATTTTGCTTCAAGTCTACCCCTCTTCTCCTTTCTCTGTGTTCAGACTAAGGAATTCTCATTCCAGACTCGAAATCACTGTTCCCAGAATTTCCAGTCCCCACAATCATACGAACCAATTCCTTGTAATAAATCTCTTAATACATACATACATTATTCTGTTGTTTTTTTTCCTCTGGAGAACCCTGACTGATACATCCTGAAATTCACAAGAGTGAAGAATTAGATAAGCAGAGCATTAGTAGACAATATACATATAAAAGAAGTCAAATGTGTATTTTAAATATTTTTATGTTGTTGAAATTTTAAAAACATAAAAGTAACCATTTTAAAGAGTACAATTCAGTGACAGTACACTCACAGCATTTTGCAACCATCACCTGTATCCAGTCCAAAACATTTTCATCACTGTCAAAGGAGATCCCAAGCCAATTAAGAAGTCACTCCTAGTTCTCCCAATTCCACCCCCTGGCATCCACAAATCTCCTTTGGGTCACTATGAATCTGCTTTTCTGGATATTTCATATAAGTTCAGTCATAAAATATGTGATCTTTTGTAATTGGCTTCTCTAAATTAGCATAATATTTTCAGGGTTCATCCATTTTGTAGTATGTAGCAGGATGTCGTTCATTTTTATGGCTGAAAATTGCATTTATGTTTATTCTACATTTTGTCGTCCATTCCTGTGTGATGACCATTTGGCTTATTTCCATAATTTGGCTACTAATGATTAATGCTGGTATGAAAATTCATGTACTACTATTTGTTTGAAAATTTTTTCAGTTCTTCTAGATTATACCTAAGTGTGCAATGCTGTGTCATATGATAAATCTATGTTTAATTTTTTTAAGATTGCCTAACTGTTTTACACAGGAGCTGCACCATTTTATACCCCCCAGTAAAGTACAAGAGTTCAAATTTATCCCACTCCATGTCAAAATAATTTTCATTTAAAAAAATTTTTTTGTCCTAGTGTTTCTCACTTGCTTTTTATTATATCTAGATGAATAACATTTTAAAATTGTAATGCTTTCTTTGTTTCTAGTAACAGTTTTAATTTAAAGTATTTTTACATTAACTTAGCAACCTCACCTCTCTTTTCATCTCATTTTCTCTATTCATATCTCTTGATATAAATCATTCATTGATGGGCCCTTGATATTGATGAGTATGCTTGTGAGCCTTTGCTCTTGAAATTGAAAGTTAGTCTAGTGTTGTGGGATACCTAAGAGTTGCCCCCTGAGAGCCTCCTCATTGCTCAAATGTGGCTTCTCTCTAAGTCAAACTCAGTGTATAAGTGCATTACCTTTCCCCCAGTGTGGGACATGACTCACAGGCATAAGTCTCCCTGGAATCAAGGGATAACTACCAAGCACCAATTAGCAAAGCAACTGGAAAAAGACCTCAAATAAAAGGGGGAAAAGATAAAGACAACTGAGTTTATATGGCTAAGAGACTTCAAAGTGAGTCGGGAGATCATCCCAGAGGTAATACTTAAGCACATCTCAGCAGGATCTCATAGACTGACAAAGTGGATACTACCCCAAATAGTGGTGCTTCTGAGGACTCTGGAGACACCCAGGTCCTATAGTCAGTACAGATAGCTCTGGAGTTTGGTGTCTTGTCAATGGGCCCTACTTTGGAATTTGTGTTCCTGAGAGTGACTACGTTGGACTCAGTTATGGCTTCCCTACACAAGGCTCATCTGTCCCGTCTATTTGAACCTCTCTTGGTGCTGGAGTTGGTAGGTGTACATCAAAGTGACTTAAAGCTTTGGGCTGTCCATGTGCCAGCTGGGCCCTGAGCCTCAGTGGAGTTGCAACATCTATTCTCCAGTTCATTGGAGTCACCTAGGACAACTAACAAGGAGGTGAAGATTGATAAACACCATACCAAAGAAATGAGAGAGCCTAAAACTGCAAGCAAGAGAATTCCATCCATAGGCTGTATGGGATCAAAGCCCCCTCTCTATTAGAGGTGGAGTGGGCATCACCATCCCAGAATCCTCAGGATTGGGGAATGAACTATGGAGTAGAGTGGACTTACTGGTATTCTACTGTAGACTTATTGTGATTCTAGCATTGGAAGAAATTACAACATTGATGTGGAGACAGTGGCCCCTGGAGGCTCTGAGGGCAGGGAGAGGGAAAACAGGTATAATATGAGGGCTTTTTCAGGACTTGGGAATCGTCCTGAATGACATTGCAATGCCAGATATAGGTCATTACATATCTTCCAATCACCGGTAGAATTGTGTGGGAGAGAGTGTCAACCACTATGTGAACTATGGTCCATGCTCAGTGGCAATGCCCCAGGATGTGTTTATCAGTTGCAATGAATGTGCCACACTAATGAAGGATGTTGTTTGTGTGGGAGAGTGTGGGAAGTGTGGGGAGTTGGGCATATGGGAATCCCTATATTTTTTGTGTAACATGTATGTAATCCAAGTATCTTTAAAAAATAAAAATATATATTTAAAAATATAAATAAATAAATAAATAAATAAAGTGAGTCTCTTGTAGACAGCATATAGTTGGATTATGTTTTTCTTTTTTAAGATCCATTCTGCCAATGTTTACCTTTAATTTTAGCATTTCATCCGATATGTTACATATGTTCCCTATTTCCTCCATTACAACTTTCTTTTGTGCTTAATTGCATTTTTGTGGTGTTCAATTTTAAGTCTTCCTATTTTACTTTACTGTTTCTAAGAATTCACCCCTCCTTCTAATGTTGTTATTGTTATAAATTTATTAATACATCTATATCCCTTTTTACTTTATTATCATTAATTTATAATGATTGTGTTTGCATTTTTTTTTAAATCATGTAGGAACAAAAAAAAAGTTACAAATTAAATTTATGATAATACTGGAATTTTTATTTACCTAAATATTTACCTTTATAAGTACTTTTTATTTTTTCATTTAGCCTTGAGTTACTCTCTGGTGTACTTTTTTTTCAGACTCATGAGTACTCAATATTACTAGTAGGGCAGGTGAATTGGTCATGATGTCTCTGAGCAGCTTTTATGTACCAAGGAATATAAAAATTCTTCTTCATTTTTGAAGGAAAGTTTTGCCTGTTTTTTTTTCTTTTCTCTCTCTCTTTCATCACATTATAAAACATCATCTCAATAACCTGAGATCCATGGTTAGTGATAAGAAATTGGCCATTGTTTTCATTTGCTAAGATGCCAAAAGCTGATACCATATTATGTGTTGACTTTTAACTGTGGGAATTTATAAACTTACAGTTTTGAGGTGAGAAAAATGTCCAAATCAAGGCATCATCAGTTGACATGTTCTCCCCAAAGACCAACTGCCAGTGATCCTGGACTCTTCTGCCACATGGCAGGGTACATCGAAGTATCTGCTAGTCTCTCTCCTCTCTTCCAGTGTTTCTTGCTCTAAGCATCTTACTTCTGTGGTGTAGCTAAAATGACTTTACATTTTTCCCCCTACACTCCCAGTTTTTTTCTCTTCCAGTCATAGCAGCATTTCATTCCTTAATGCAAGCCTCGAGAAATAACCGTGAGCTTTTGGCTGATATCTTGTATCATAAATGCTTAGACTTCTTTCTCAGAAACTCTAAGAATGATCTGTTCTGTGTACTACTTGACCACCTTCATATCAATAGATCCGTTACATAATTACTTTAAAGATGTAACTTCAGCCCTTGTGACAGTGTAAATGTTCATTTTGTGAAAGTGTAACTTCTCCTTTGCTGGGAAACTGCTAATGTCTGATCCATAATCACCTCTCTTGAGCGCTGCGTCTTTAAATTATGCTGCCCACACATGCACTGCTATCTGCACATAGACATGTACTTTAAAGACCCCTCTCGTTTTTGGGTGAGTGCAAAGAGTTAAGCTTCAGAAGCACCAGTTCTCCTCCCACCACTGAGTATAAGTATTTTAGGCCGCTACCAGGCTTGGATCCACCAAGGTGTAAGAGCTTCTCCATGTAAGCCCCATAATAAACACTCACTCACCAAGCTGAACTTGTCCAATTCTTTCTTTGGTTTAACATATCCCTCTCAGGCTGGTGGAAAGCTGTCATTTTACACAGCTCCTTGCTATACTTGGAATACATGGCTTTTTCTCTTCATCTCAATTTAATTATCTTTCAAAGGACTCCAGTAAGAGGATTAAGAACCACTTGAATGAAGTGGGTCAGATATTAACTTTTAAGATCCTGCTCACCAAAAGATCCCACTTACAATACATCCACATCTACAGGAATGGACTAACCTAAGAACACACAGATGCAAACCACCAAGCAGTTAATATGAGTGATGATTCCATGTATGTCATAAGTGTCTTCTTTCTTGTTGCTTTCAAGATTTCAATATTTTCATTAAAATACTTCAAACTATAGATCATTTCTGTTTCACATTCTGGAAATTCACTGAGTTTCTTGGATGTGTAGATACATTTCCTAATTAATTTTAGTAAGTTTTAAGCTATTTTTTCGAAAAATTTCTCTACCTAATATTCTATTCACTTCACTCCACTTCAAGAATTCCCATTATAAATATGCTCATAGACTTGATGGTGTCGCAAAAGTCCCTTAGACTGTATTCAGTTTTTTTCATCCTATTATTTTTTCCTGCTGGTCAGAATGAATAATTTCAATTGACCTATCTGAAAGGTTCCTTATTTTCCTTCTGTCTTTCAATTGTGCTGTTACAATCCTTTGGAAAATTTTTCACTTGTGTTTATAGCTTTCAAGTGAGAAATTCTATTTCATTATTTTTATATCTAACCCTTTATTGATATTCTCTGTTTGTAGAATCATCATTCTCCTGCTTTTCTAAACTTTTGTTCATGATTTCCTTTAACTCTTTCAACATATTTAAGACAACTGATTTGAAATGTTTTTCTGATAAGCCCAGAGTCTCTTCTTCCTTAGGGACACTTTCTGTTGATTTTTTTTTTTCTTGTGAATGGGTCATATATTGTTTCTTTGTGTCCAACAATTTTTTTGAAATATAACATTTTGAATAGTAGAAAGTAATTGGTTAAAACTTAGATTTTACCCTACTCAGGATTTTACATTTTTACCTGCTGTAGTTTGTAGTTTCTTATTTGTTTGCTGTCTTTTCAAAAGTTTTAAGAACTGTATTCTTTGTCAAAATGTACTTGTTTGCTGTCTTTTTAAAACAGTTTTAAGAAGTGAACCTTTGAAATTTTCATCTTTAGCATGTGGATAGCTGGTGGCTTGACAGAGAATTTTTAAATTAGCTTGATCAAAAAAGTATAAAAATAAGAAAAGAAATGAAAAAGTACTCCCCTAGTCTTTGCAGATTAGCTCAGTGTTGCCATGTTTCTTAAACACTTAGCCAGTCCATTTGGCAATCAGCCCCATGCTTTACTTGCTGCTTGTGCTGAGAATAAATATTACCTGCCAGTGAAATCACAGGTTCTATTAAGGTTTTCAATGCTTTATTTTTATTTTTTTCCTGAACACATGTCTTGCACTGAAGAAGCCTGTGGCTTTCTAGATTCTCTGTGATACATGACAGCTTTTCAAATACTTTATTCCAGGAAGTAACTCACAAACCCACATCTATTTTCCCCCAGACTTTTTAATTCTCTATTATATGCCCCAAATTTGTCATATTATTTTCTCACAGAAGTTAGCAGCTTGTTGATTTCTTTCTTTTTTTCTTTTTTTTTTTGATGAATTACCTCTGCCCCTTTTCTATCATGACATTGTTTCAATTTATTTAAAACAATGGAAAGCACCTGGTGTCAGTGTTTAGGAAAATGTCCAAACAGGTCCAAACAGACAGACACAGTTCCTTGGGAAAATGTTTTCTGTAAACCGGCTACAACCAAATACCCACATGATAACGAAGGCTGACAATGTTGAGACCATTATGTGCCAGTGATTGGTGTGGCAAGGCTCATTTAAACAGCAGAAGGCCTTCCTCCTGTGCTTAAGGTGCCTTTTTCTTGTTTCAGCATTTGTGTTTGCTACCAACATTTGCCTGTCTTACAGAATTCCAACAAATTTGATGCTGACACTATTGCTCATTTTTTTTCAGTGCTTCTGTGGAGGGGCAGAACTTTGGAACTTCCTACTCTGTTATTTCCACTGTCATTGTTGCATTCATAATCATTTTAAAAACAAACTGGATATGCGATAAGGGGAAATGATCAAATAACTTAAAAACAGTCTGTCTTATGATCTATTGAGCATTTTCATTTCTCAAATTGACATATATAGTTGGTTAAACTAGAAAGGAAATTCATTCATTGGCTTCAGCAAAATTCAATGTGAAAACATTTATTTCAAGAAGTTTATAAACAAATGCAAATTTGCATAAAACGTAGGGAACAAAAGTTTTGACATTGAACAATAGGCAGAACAGGACTGTGATTTCTAAGAGACAGAAGCAAGGACAAAGACCCCATGATAAGTCTGGCTACTTGCCTGAGATGCTTTCTCGAATGCAGGGCATTCCAAAAAGATAACAACGGGCTTGTTGAAATGAAGAGACAAATATTGGACTTGGGAAGGCAGTCGAATTGAAATATGTCAGGCAGAGTATATTGAGGAAGGAGGTATTCAGAAGAGAAACTCAAAAAATCTCAAATAAGCTGACTTGTGTTTGTGGTTGTAACACAGGAGGTAAAGCCCAGGAATATCAAAACCAAATGTTTTGATATTCCAAAAAAACCACTCGGGAGGCCAGCAGGAATAGACATGACTTTAATAGTTACAGGACCTGATGGTGGCCACTGGAAGTTACTGTGCCTGCCC
>JAQZBX010082462.1:0-12831 GCA_029593785.1 Cabassous unicinctus | reverse complement strand
GGTGGGTAGACAATAACTCAATTAATGAGTGAGTCTGAATTCTCAGCCTGGAGAGCTCTGCTGCATTCCCCAAGGGAGCAACAAGAGTCCCCTAAGAGCAGAGGCAGTGTCTGGCAAAAGAGGATGGCCCACTGATGGGTTCTTGTTATTGAGGACTAGCCTTATGAGTATTTGCTCTTCTAATTGAAACTTAGCCTACTGTTATGGGATGCCTAAGGGTTACCACCTGAAAGCCTCCTTGTTGCTCAAATGTGGCCTCTCTCTAAGAGAACTCAGCATTTGAATGCATTACTTTCCCCCCAATGTGGGACATGACTTCTGGGAATGAGCCTCCCTGGCAATGAGGGATTAATACCAAGTGCCAACTGGCAACACAATCGGAAAGAGACCTTGAATAAACGGGGAAAATGGTAAAGAGAAAGGAGTTCACATGGCTAAGAGACTTCAAAGAGAGATGGGAGGTCATCCCAGAGGTAATACTTATGCATACCTCAGTAGGATCTCATCGGACACCAAAGTGGATATCACCCCACACTGAGGGACCCCTGAGGGCTCTGGTGACACCCAGGTCCTTTACAAGTGGGGATAGCCCCAGAGATTGATGCCTAATTAGTGGGCTCTTCATTGTCATCTGTGTATCCGAGAGTGACAGAGTAAGACTCAAATAAGTCATCCCTGCACATTGTCCATCAGTCCCTTCTACTCAAACCTATATGTGAAGCAGAAGTTTTTAGGTGTACTTCCAGAGACTGTATCCTCTGGCCCACCTATGTGCCAGCTGTGCCTGGTATCTCAGTGGAGCTGCAACTCCTGACCTACAGCTCAATGGACTAATCCAAGTAACCTGGTGAGGAGATGATGATGGGCAATGGCCATCCCAGGGAATGGAGAGGACCTGCAAATGAAGGCAAGATAATCCAATCCACTATAGCCATGGGATATAAACCCTCTCTCACTTGGAGGTGGAGTGGACATCACCTTCCAAGTGTCCTCAGGATTGGGGGAGGAGCTGTGGACTAGAGTGGACTTGGTGGTGTTCTGTTGAAGATATATTTTGATTCAAGCAATGGGAGAAATTGTAACAGTGAGGTGGAACCGGTGGCCACTGCACATTTTTGGGGCAGGGAGAGGAGGGTCAGGTGAAATACTGGGGCTTTTTTGGGACTTTGGGGGTTGTCCTGAGTGGCAAAGTAGGGACGGATGTAGGCCATTTTCCATCAGAATATACCATGCAGAACTGGGTGGGAGAGAGGGTGGTCTGTGATGTGAACTGTGGTCTATGCTCGGTGGCAAGGCCCCAGGATGTGTATATCCATTGCGGGTGTTGTACCACACAGAAGAAGAATGGTGGTGTGGGATGTTGTTGGAGGTGGGGGAGGTGGGGAACAGGGGAATCCCTGTAATTACTGAGTAATATTTAGGTAATCTAAGCACCTTTAAAAAATTTATATATATATATATAACAAATATCTTTTATGTAAACAAATGCACATATATGCATATGCATTTGTATATCATTTACAAATATTGGTGTCTATTCTGAAAAATTTGATTTTTACACACCATAAAAAAAAACACACCACTGGTTTCACCTAACAGGCTGTGAATACAGTAGTTAATTCAACTTTGAAAGTTGAATTAAGTAAGATTCTTGTTTCTTACACTGCTAAGCATGTGTTTTCTATTAAAATCAACTTCAAAACACTGGTTTTCCTGAATGCTGGTTGAATGCAGGGAGTTCTTTGCTTCAGAAAACCAAAAAGGAAACTTGTTTCATTGGCTGATTTGCATGTGTATTCATTTACAATCAAATTCAAGACACTGGTTTCACCCCCTTTTGAATGCAGTAGTTACTTAAGTTTTAAAGGTAAGTTAGACTCCTGTTTGTTTGGCTGCTATGCCTTTGCTTTCACTCACATGTCAACACATAGCTTTTACCTAAAGCTAAGACAATGCAGTGGTTTCTTCATTTTACAATCCTATATAACCTTTGAATTTTATTTGCTGCTATTCTTGTGTTTTCACTTGAATTCATGTTCAAAACACTGGTTTCCCATAACAGGCTGGGAATGCAGCAGTTAATCCCACTTTGAAAGTTAAGTAAGATAATTATTGTTTGGCTGCTGTGTGCTCGCTTTCACTCATTATCAATGCAAAAACACTGCTCTTACCTGATGCTATGCCAATACAGTGGTTTCAACAGTTTTCAAAACTAAGCAATATACTCCTTACATTGGCAGCTAGGCACTTGCTTTCACTTACAATGAATGTCAAAACACTGCTTTTAGTATGCCAAAATGGCTGGTTCCTCACTATGGAAATCTAAGTAACATTCTTGTTTCTTAAAATGCTATACATGTGTTTTCAAATATAATCAACTTGAAAACATTGCTTTTCCTTAACGTTGTCTGCATGCTTTGAGTTCTTTGCTTTAGGAAACCAAAAAAGAAACTTTTTTCATTGGCTGATTTGCATGTGTATTCATTTACAATCAATCTCAAGACACTGGTTTCACCTAATTCTCTTTGAATGCAATAGTTAATTCAAGTTTGAAAGGTATGTAAGACTCTTGTTTGTTTGGCTGCTCTGCCCTTGCTTTCACTCAAATGTCAACACACAGCTTTTCCTATGGCTAAGCCTTTGCAGTGGTTTCTTCTTTTTACAAAACTAAATAACATTTGTGTTTTATTTGATGCTATGCCTGTGTTTTCATTTAAATTCATGTTCAAAACACTGGTTTCCCTTTACAGTCTGTGAATGCAGCAGTTAATTCAAATTTGAAAGTTAAGTAAGATACTAATTTTTTAGCGACTCTGACCTTGCTTTCATTCATTATCAATGTATAGACACTGCTTTTAATGAATGCTATGCCAAAACACTGGTTTCTTCATTTTTCAATACTAAGCAAAATACTCCTTACGTTGGCTGCTATTCACTGTTTATAACTTAAAACAAATGACCAACCGTTGCTTTTACTCTGCCAAGGATGCAGGTTCCTCACTATTTAAACCTAAGTAAGATTCTTCTTTCTTACACTGCTAAGCATGTGTTTTCACTTACAATCGACTTCAAAACACTGCTTTTCCTGAATGCTGGTAGAATTCAGGGAGTTCTTTCCTTCAGAAAACAAAAAGGAAACTTCTTTCTTTGGCTGATTCGCATGTGTATTCATTTACAATCAAATTCAAGACACCGGTTTCACCTAACTCTCTGTGAATTCAGTAGTTATTTCAAGTGTGAAAGGTAAGTAAGATGCTTGTTTATTTGGCTGCTTTCCCCGTGGTTTCACTCACATGTCAAAACACGGATTTTACCTAATTCTAACCCAAGGCAGTGGTTATTCACTTTACAATCCTAAATAAGATTTGTCTTTTATTTGCTGCTATTCATGTGTTTTCACTTAAATTCATCTTCAAAACAGTGGTTTCCCTTAACAGTCTGTGAATGCAGCAGTTAATTCAAATTTGAAAGTTACTTAAATTACTTGTTTGTTTGGCTGCTATGCGCTTGCTTTCACTCATTATCAATGTAAAAACACTGCTTTTACCTAATAATATGCCAAAACACTGGTTTCTTCAGTTGTCAAAACATAATAAGATTTGTGTTTTATTTGATGCTGTGCCTTTGTTTTCATTTAAATTCATGTTCAAAACACTGGTTGCAACTAACAGGCTGTGAATGCAGCACTTAATTCAACTTTGAAACTTAAGTAAGATGCTTATTTGTTTGGCTGCTGTGCCCTTGCTTTCACTCACATGTCAACACAGGGGTTTTACATAATTCTTAGACAATGCAGTGGTTTCTTCACTTTGCAATCCTAAATAAGATTTGTCTTTTATTTGCAGCGATGCGTGTGTTTTCACTTAAATTCATCTTCAAACACTGGTTTCCTGTAACATTCTGTGAATGCAGCAGTTAATTCAACTTTGAAAATTAAGTAAGATACTTGTTTGTTTGGCTGCTATGTGCTTACTATCACTCATTATGAATGTACAAACACTGCTTTTACCTAATACTAAGCCAAAACACTGGTTTCTTCATTTTTCAAAATTAAGCAATATGCTCATTACCTTTCCAGCTATGCACTTGTTTTGACTTACAATGAATGTCAAACATTGTTTTTACCATGCCAAAGCTGCTGGCTCCTCACTTTGGAAATCTAAGTAAGATTCTTGTTTCTTACAATGCTATACATGTGTTTTCAATTACAATCAACTGGAAAATACTGCTTTTCCCTAACTTAGACTGAATGTATTCAGTTGTTTACTTCAGAATTCCAGAAAGTAAACTTGTTTCATTCGCTAATTTGCCTGTGTATTCATTTACAATCAACTTCAAGACACTGGATTCACCTAACTCTCTGTGAATGCAGTAGGTATTTCAACTTTTAAAGGTAAGTACGTTTCTTGTTTGTTTGGATGCTATGCCCTTGCTTTCACTCACATGTCAACACACAGCTTTTAACTTAGGCTAAGCCAAAGCAGTGGTTTCTTCACTTTACAAATCTAAATAGGATTTGTGTTTTTTTTTATGCTATGCCTGTGTTTTCATTTAAATTCCTGTTCAAAACACTGGTTTCACAGGTTGTGCATACAGCAGTTAATTCAAATTTGAAAGTTAAGTAAGATACTTGCTTTTTTGACTGCTGTGTGCTTGCTTTCACTCATTATCAATGTAAAAACACTGCTTTTACCTTATGCTATGCCAAAATACTATTTTTTTCAGTTTTCAAAACTAAGCAATATATTCCTTACATTGGCAGCTATTCACTTGTTATCACTTACAACGAATGACAAACCACAGCTTTTACTCTGTCAAAGCTGCTGGTTCCTCAATTTGAAACCTAAGTAAGATTCCTGTTTCTTACACTGCTAAGCATGTGTTTTCAATTACAATCATCTTGAAAACACTGCATTTCCTGAATGCTGGTTGAATGCAAGAATTCTTTGCTTCAAAAATCCAAAAAGGAAACTAGATTCAGTGGCTGATTTAAATGTGTATAAACTTAAAATCTATTTCAAACACTGGTTTCACCTACCTCTCTGTGAATGCAGAATTTACTTCAAGTTTGAAAGGTAAGTAAGATTTTTGTTTGTTTGGCTGCAATGTCCTTGCTTTCACTTACATGTGAACGCACGGATTTTTCCTAATACAAAGCAAATGCATTGGTTTCTTCACCTTAAAGTCCTAAATAAGATTTGTCTTTTATTTGCTGCTATGCATGTGTTTTCATTTAAATTCATCTTCAAAACACTGGTTTCCCGTAAAAGGCTGTGAATGCAGTAATTAATTCAAATCTGAAAATTAAGTAAGATATGTGTTTGTTTGGCTGCTATGCACTTCCTTTCACTGATTATGAAAGAAAAACACTGCTTTTACCTAATACTATGCCAAAACAATGGTTTCTTCAGGTTCCAAACCTAAGCAATATACTCCTTATATTGTCAGCTATGCACATTTTTTCACTTACACTGAATGTCAAAACACTGCTTTTGCTATGCCAAAGTTACCGGTTCCTCACTTTGGAAATCTAAGATTCTTGTTTCTTACAATGCTATACATGTGTTTTCAATTACAATCAACTTGAAAACACTGCTTTTCCCTCATGTTGGCTGAATGCATTGAGATCTTTGCTTCAGAGAACCCAAAAAGAAACTTGTTTCATTGATTGATTTGCATGTGTATTAATTTAAAATCAACCTCAAGACACTGGTTTCACCTAACTCTCTGTGAATGCAGTAGTTATTTCAAGTTTCAAAAGTAAGTAAGATTCTTGTTTATTTGGTGCTATGCCCTTTCTTTCACTCACATGTAAACACACAGATTTTACCTAAGGCTACGCCATAGCAGTCGTTTCTTCCGTTTACAAAACTAAATAAGATTTGTGTTTTATTTGATGGTATACCTGTGTTTTCATTTAAATTCATGTTCAATACACTGGTTTCACCTAACATGCTGAGAATGCAGCAGTTAATTCAACTTTGAAAATTCAGAAAGTTATTTATATTTTTGCCTGCGGTGTGCTTATTATCACTCACTATCAATGTTAAAACACTGCTTTTACGTAATGCTATGCCAAAACACAGGTTTATTCACTCTTCAAAACTAAGTAATATACTCCTTACATTGGCAGCTATTCACTTCTTGTCACTTACAATGAATGACCAACCACTGCTTTTACTAGGCCAAAATTGCCAGTACCTCATATTGAAACATAAGATTCTTGTTTCTTACACTGCTAAGCATTCGTTTTCAATTACAATCAACTTGAAAACACTGCTTTTATTGAAAGCTGGTTGAATGCAGGGAGTTCTTTGCTTCAGAAAACCAAAATGGAAACTTGTTTCATTTGCTGATTTACCTGTGTATTCACTTGAAATCAATTTCAAGGCATTGGATTCACCTAACTCTCTGTGAATGCAGTAGTTACTTCAAGTTTGAAAGATTGGTAAGATTCATGTTTGTTTGGATTCTATGACCATGCTTTCACTCACATGTCAACACACGGAATTTAAATAATGCTAAGACAATGCAGTGGTTTCTTCACATTACAATCTGAAATAATATTTGTCTTTTATTTGCTGCTGTGCCTGTGTTTTCACTTAAATTCATCTTCAAAACACTGGTTTCCCATAACAGGCTTTGAACACAGGAGTTAATTCAACATTGAAGTTAAGAAAGGTAGTTGTTTGTTTGGCTGCTATGCATTTGCTTTCACTCATTATCATTGTAAAAACACTGCTTTTACCAAATACTATGCCAAAACACTGGTTCCTTCAGTTTAAAAAACTAGCAATATACTCATTACATTGGCAGCTATGCACTAGTTTTCCCTTAAAATGAATGTCAAAACACAGCTTTTACTTTGCCAAAGCTGCTGGTTCCTCACTTTGGAAATCTAAGTAAGATTCTCTTTTTTTTACAATGCTATACATGTGTTTTCAATTACAATCAACTTGGAAACACTGCTTTTCCTAATGCTGGTTGAATGCAGGGAATTCTTTGCTTCAGAAAACCAGAAAGGAAACTTGTTTCACTGGCTGATTTGCATGTGTATTCATTTACAATCAACTTCAAGACACTGGATTCACCTAACTCTCTGTGAATGCAGCAGTTTTTTCAAATATGAAAGGTAAGTAAGATTCTTGTGTGTTTGGCTGCTATGCCCTTGCTTTCACTCTCATGTCTCCACACAGCTTTTACCTAAGGCAAAGCCTAAACAGTTGTTTCTTCAGTGTACAAAACTAAATAAATTTGTGTTTTATTTGATGCTCTGCCTGTAATTACATTTGAATTCATGTTCAAAACACTGGTTTCACCTAATAGGCTGTGAATGCAGCAGTTAATTTAACTTTGAATGTTAAGTAATATTCTTAATTTTTGGGCTGCTGTGTGCTTGCTTTCACTCATTATCAATGTAAAAAACAGTGCTTTTACCTAATGCTATGCCCAAATACTGGTTTCCTCTTCTATTTTATAAACTAAGAAATATACTTCTTACATTGGCAGCTAATCACTTGTTATCACCTACAATAAATGACCAAACACTGCTTCTACTTTGCAAAGCTGCCTGTGCCTCAATTTGAAACCTAAGTAAGATTCTTGTGTCTTACATTGCTAAGCATGTGTTTTGAATTACAATCAACTTGAAAACACTGCTTTTCCCTCATGTTGGCTGCATGCATTGAGTTTTTGCTTTAGGAAACTAAAATGAATCTCATTCATTGGCAGATTTGCATGTGTATTCCTTTACAATCAACCTCAAAACACTGGTTTCACCTAACTCTCTGTGAATGCAGTAGTTACTTCAAGTTTGTAAGGTAAGTATGATTCTTGTTTGTTTGGTTACTATGTCCTTTCTTTCACTCACATATTATCACACCGATTTTACCTAATGCTAATCCAATGCAGAGTTTTCTTCACATTACAATCATAAATTAGATTTGCCTTTTATTTGATGCTATGCCTGTTTCACTTAAATTCATCTTCAAAACACTGGTTTCCTGTAAAAGGCTGTGAATGAAGCAGTTAATTCATCTTTGAAAGTTAAGTTGGATACTTGTTTGATAGGCTGCCAGGTACTTGCTTTCACTCATTATCATTGTGAAAACACTGCATTTACCTAATACTATTGGAAAACACTTGTTCCTTCAGCTTTCAAAACTAAGCAATATACTCATTACATTGAAAGCTATACACTTGTTTTCATTTACAATGAATGTCAAAACACTGCTTTTAATATGCCAAAGCTGCCGGTTCCTCACTTTTGAAACCTAAGAAAGATTCTCATTTCTTACAATGCTATAAATTTGTTTTAAAATTGCAATCAACTTGAAACGCGGCTTTTCCCTAACGTTGACAGAATGCAATGAGTTCTTTGCTTTAGAAAACCAAAAAAGAAACTTGTTTCATTGGCTGATTTGCATGTGTTTTCATTTAAAATCAATTTCAATGCACTGGTTTCACCTAACTCTCTGTGAATGCAGTAGTTACTTCAAGTTTGAAAGATAAGTAAGATTCTTCTTTATTTGGCTGCTATGTCATTGCTTTCACTCTCATGTCAACACAAGGAGTTTACCTAAGCTAAGCTAATGCAGTAGTTTCTTCACTTTACAAAACTAAATAAGTTTTGTCTTTTATTTCATGCTATGCCAGTGTATTCATTTAAATTCATTTTCAAAACACTGGTTTCCCGTAGCAGCCTGTGAATTCAGCAGTTAATTCAAATTTGAAAGATAAGCAAGCTACTGGTTTGTTTGGCTGTTATTTACATGCTTTCACTCATTATCAATGTAAAAACATTACTTTTACCTAATGCTCTGCCAAAACATTGGTTTCTTCAGTTTTCAAAACTAAGCAATATGCATCTTACATTGGCAGCTATTCACTTGTTATCACATACAATGAATGACCAACCACTGCTTTTACTCTTCCAAAGCTCCCGGTTCCTCACTTTTGAGACCTAAATAATATTCCGGTTTCTTACACTGCTAAGCAGGTGTTTTCAAATACAATCTACTTGAAAACACTGCTTATCCTCAATGCTGGTTGAATGCATTGAGATCTTCGTTTCAAGAAACCAAAAAGGAAACTTGTTTCATTTGCTGATTTGCATGGGTATTCACTTAAAATCAATTTCACTGCACTGGTTTCACCTAACTCTCTGTGAATGTAGTAGTTACTTCAAGTTTGAAAGGTAAGTAAGATTCTTGTTTGTTTGGCTGCTGTGACCTTGCTTTCACACACATGTTAACACACGGATTTTACCTAATGCTAAGCCAATGCAGTGGTTTCTTCACTTTACAATCCTGAATGAGATTTATCTTTTATTTGCTGCTATGCCTGTGTTTTCACTTAAATTCATCTTCAAAACCCTGGTTTTCCATAACACACTGTGAATACAGCAGTTAATTCAATTTGAAAGTTAGGTAAGATATTGGTTTGTTTGTCTGCTATGCACTTGCTTTCACTCATTATGAATGTTAAAACACTGCTTTTTCCTAATACTATGCCAAAACACTGGTTTCTTCAGTTTTCAAAACTATGCAATATACTCATTACATTAGCAGCTTTGCACTTGTTTTCACCTTCAGTGAACGTCAAAACACGGCTATAACTATGCCAAAGTTGCCGGTTACTCACTTTGTAAATTTAAGAAAGATTCTTGTTTCTTACATTGCTATACAAGTGTTTTCAATTACAATGAACTCGAAAATACTGCTTTTCCGAAATTTTGGCTGAATGCATTGAGTTCTTTGCTTTAGAAAACGAAAAAACGAACTTGTTTCATTGGCTGATTTTCATGTGTATTTATTATCAATCAACTTCAAGACACTGGTTTCACCTAACTCTCTGTGAATAGAGTAGTTATTTCAAGTTTGAAAGGTAAATAAGATTCTTGTTTGTTTGGCTGCTATGCCCTTGCTTTCTCTCACATGTCAACACCCAGCTTTTAGTTAAGGCTAAGCCATTGCACTGGTTTCTTCACTTTACACAACTAAATAAGATATGTGTTTCATTTGATGCCAAACCTGTATTTTCATTTAAAGTCATGTTCAAAATACTTGTTTCACCTAACAGGTTGTGAATGCAGCAGGTAATTCAACTTTGAAAATTAAGTAAGATACTTATTTGTTTGGCTGCTGTGCACTTAATTTCACTCATTATGAATATAAAAACACTGCTTTTACCTAATACTGTGCCAAAACACTGGTTTCTTCCTTTTTCAAAACTGTGCAATATACCCATTACATTGGCAGCTTTGCACTTATTTTCACTTACAGTGAAAGTCAAAACACGGCTATAACTATTCCAAAGCTGTTGGTTGCTCACTTTGCAAATCTAAGAAAGATTCTTGTTTCTTACAATGCTATACATGTGTTTTCATTTACAATCAACTTGAAAACACTTCTTTTCCCTTACGTTGGCTGAACACATTGAGTTTTTGCTTCAGAAAAACAAAAAAGAAACTTTTTTCATTGCCTGATTTGCATATATATTCATTTACAAAGAACTTCATGACCCTGGTTTCACCTAACTCTCTGTGAATGCAGTATTTATTTCAAGTTTGAAAGTTAAGTAAGATTCTTGTTTCTTTCACGGCAATGCACTTCCTTTAACTCACATATCAACACACAGTTTTTACCTTAGGATGAGCCAATGCAATGGTTTCTTCAATTTCCAGAAGTAAATAAGATTTGTGTTTTATTTGTTGCTATACCTGTGTTTTCATTTAAATTCATGTTCAAAACACAGGTTTCACTTAACAGGCTGTGTATGCAGCAGTTAAAACAAAGTTGAAAGTTAAGTAAGATACTTATTTGTTTGGCTGCTGTGCACTTGCTTTCACTCATTATCAATGCAAAAACACAGCTTTTACCTAATTCTAAGCCAAAACACTCGTTTCTTCAGTTTTGAAAACTAAGCAATATACACCTTACATTGACAGCTCTTCACTTGTTATCACTTTTAATGAATGAAAAACCACGGCTTTTACTCTGCCAAAGCTGCGGGTTCCTCAACTTGAAACGTAAGGAATATTCTTGATTCTTACACTGCTAAGCAAGTGTTTTCAATTACAATCAACTTGAAAACACTGCTTTTCCTGAATGCTGGTTGAATGCAGGGAGTTATTTGCTTCAGAAAACTAAAAGGAAGCTTGCTTCATTGGCTGATTCGCATCTGTATTTACTAAAATTCAATTCCAAGGCACTTGTTTCACCTAACTGTCTGTGAAGTCAGTAGTTACATCAAGTTTTAAAGGTAAGTAAGATTCTGGTTTGTTTGGCTGCTATGCCCTTGCTTTCACTCAAATGTCAACACTCGGATTTTACCTAATTCTAAGCCCATTCAGTGGTTTCCTCACTTTAGAATCCTAAAGAAAATTTTTCTTTTATTTGCTGCTATGCCTGGGTTTTCACTTAAAATCATCCTCAAAACACTTGTTTCCCTTAATAGTCTGTGAATGCAGCAGCTAATTCAACTTTGAAAATTATGTACGGTACTTGTTTGTTTGGCTGATATGTGCTTGCTTTCACTCTTTATCAATGTAAAAACATTGCTTTTACCTAATACTTTGCCAAAACACCGGTTTTGTCAGTTTACAAAACTAAACAGTATACTTATTACATTGACACCTATGCACTGGTTTTCACTACAATGAATGTGTAAACAATGCTTTTATTATGCCAAGCAGCCGGTTTCTCACTTTGGAAATCTATGTAAAATTCTGGTTTCTTACAATGCTATACATGTGTTTTTAATTGCAATCAACTTCAACACACTGCTTTTGCCTCGTTGGCCTCATGCATTGAGTACTTTGCTTTAGAAAACTAAAATGAAGCTGTTTCATTGGCTGATTTGCATATGTATTCATTTACAATCAACCTCAAGTCACTGGTTTCACCTAACTCTCTGTGAATGCAGTAGTTATTTCAAGTTTGAAAGTTAAGAAAGATTCTTGTTTGGCTGCTATTCCCTTACTTTCACTCACATCAACACAGAACTTTTACCTACAGCTAAGCCAATGCAGTGGTTTCTTCACTTTAGAATCCTAAAGAAAATTTGTGTTTTATTTGCTGCTATGCCTGTGTTTTCACTTTAATTCATATTCAAACACAGCTTTCCTGTAACAGACTGTGAATTCGGCAGTTAATACAACTTTGAACGTTTAGTCAGATACTTGTTTTTTGTCTGCTATGTGCTTGCTTTCACTCATTATCAATGCAAAAACACTGCTTGTACCTTATGCTATGCCAAAACACTGGTTCTTTAGTCTTGAAAACTAAGCAATATACTCCTTACATTTGCAGCTATTCAGTAGTTATCACTTACGATGAATGACCAACCACTGCTTTTACTCTGCCAAAGCTGCCATTTCCTCACTTTTGAAACCTAAGCAAGATTCTTGTTTCCTACACTGCTAAGCATGTGTTTTCAAATATAATCAACTTTTAAGCATTGCCTTTCCTGAATTCTGTTTGAATGCAAAGAGTTCTTTGCTTCAGAAACAAAAAAGGAGTCTTATTTCATTGGCTGATTTGCATGTGTATTCACTTGAAATCAATTTCAAAGCACTGGTTTCACCTACCACTCTGTGAATGCAGTAGTTACTTCAAGTTTGAAAGGTGAGTAAGATTCTTGTTTGTTTGGCTGCTATGTCCTTTCTTTCACCCACATGTAAACATACAGATTTTACCTAATGCTAAGCCAATGCAGTTCTTTCTTCACTTTACAATTCTAAATAAGTTTTGTTTTTTATTTCTTGCTATGCCTGTGTTTTCATTTAAATTCATCTTCAAAACACTGGTTTCCCATAACAGGCTGTGAATG
>JAQZBX010082461.1:0-13528 GCA_029593785.1 Cabassous unicinctus | reverse complement strand
GAAGGAACTTGTGTTTTTGTTTCAGGAAGAAAGAAAGTTGGGGGGGGGGGGCATTCTTGACATTCCACTACCCAGGCCTGCACCCCCACCCCCAACTCCCAGCCCCATAATAAAACCATTTTCCTGCAAACAGGTTATCTGAAGGGGGGGGGGGGAATCCAACCACAAATCTCAACCGGTAACAAACTTGCTTCTCCAAGAGGCACAGAGAAGCGCTTGTGCTCGTCGTAGCAGATAAGCGCGCCCTGGGTCCGGGGCGCGGCCCTGGCAGGTGGAGGGGCCGGGCGCAGGGGGGCAGCTTTAGCCAGAGCCGCACATTCCCGCAGGGGGGCAGGTGGACAGTGCCCCACTCTCGAGGGGAATGGGGTGTCAGCGGGGCCCTGCGCTCCGGGAAGGCCCCGCACCTCCGCCCCAGGGGAGGCTGGCGGCCCAGGGCGTGCCCAGGCCCCCCCCCCTCTCTGGGGACAGGCGGGCGCGCCCCTCCCTGCTCTCGGGCTCCGGTTTCCTCGGCTTTCAGCGCGCGTCCCGTGCAACCTGTTGGGGCCGAAGACAATCTAAACCCTTCAGCCGGCCCGAGCCACTGGGGCCGGAGCGGGGCGGCCCAGCCCGGGGACGCTGGGCCAGGGGCCGCTTCCGAGAGCCCGCGGCGGGGGCTGGCGGCCCGGGAGCCAGGCCCGGGCGACCCGAGGACGCCAGACGCCTCCTCGGCCGGAGCGAGATTGCCTTTTTCCGGTGAGGAGGGTCGGAGGGCGGGAGCGGGGAGGGCTCCGGACGAGCGGAAGGGGGGAGTGAGGGCGACCAGACGCCCCCCTGGTTCTCCCAGGTCCCAGCTTGGGGCGGGAAGGGGGAGGGCCACACCTGATGGGGGGGGTTCTCAATTAGAGGCCGCGGAGCTTTGCCCGGATTGTCCAGGGGGAGGGGTGGCCGAGCCGGGCTGGGAAAGGAAAAAAAAAAAGGGGTGGGGGATTCCCCTACCCCCCCCCACCCAGAGCGTCCCTGGGTGGGCTTTCCCACAGCCTCCGGGTGTGTATTTTGGGAGCGCAGCTAAGAGGCCATAAAAACCGCCTCTTCCCTCCTTTGCGCTGGCTTATTTTTTATCTTGTCCAGTGGGAGACCCTTCCTAGCAGAGCCCCGAGAGAGAAACCCCTTCACTGAGCCCTCTCTTCTGCTGATGGTCCCCCAGCCTCAGTTTCCCCTTCCCTCCCTCTTGTTTAAGAAACAGGAGGAGGGTTGTGGGAAAAGCAGGAAAAGGATGAAAGACATCGCTTTACCCCAGAATGACCTAAAAAATAAGGAAAGAATGGGATGTTGTGGAGGGGCCTGGTTAAAATGGGAGGTGGCTAGAGCACGCTTTACTGGCTTCCAGGTTGGTTGGGGCTGGGGACACCCTGGCCTCTCTCTGTAGGTGAGGACGGGTGCAGGTCAGACATCCTCAACCCTGGGCAATTTAGGTGGGGAAAGCGGCCAAGAGGGAGGTCCCCTGGTCACCAGGACATTCTCCCGCCCTCCAGCTTGTCATAATTGCTTTTCACCGGGTTGCCTTTTTTTTTTTCTGGCTCTCCCCCATCATGACAAAGAGCCTTAATCCCGGGGAAGACCGTGGGATGTGTTGGGGGTAGTTTTCTGGGGTGTGTGTCGGGAGGGTGGTCTGGAGCCACAGCTGATAACAGGCGAGTTCAATGGGACTTTAAAAGCAGGGGCAACACCCGGTAATTACTTGAGGACAAAAGGTTGGGGGCTCCCAGGTGTGGAGGACTGGATTTGGGGGTGGGAGTGGGGGAGGAGATGTGGGAAGGAGGTGTGCTGGGGAGGGGGGAACTCGGATTTCCTCAGGAATTTGAGACTTTCTTTAAACCTCTAGACTATCTCCCGCCTCCCCAGCCGCCTCCCCAGCCGGGCTCTGACCCACCCCCACCCCTGCCTCCCTCCGGGTAGAGCCAGCTTCAAAGGTGGACGAGGCCCTTTGTCTTGCCCCAGCTTTCTTCCCTGCCTTTCTCCGGCCCCTCCCTCCCTCTCTCTGACCTCCCCAGCCTAGACGGGCCTCTGGGGGCCCAGCTCCAGAAAGCCCTCACTGTTTCCTCTCTTGCTTTTTGAGGTGAGACCTGATGGGGAGGGAAAGAGAACCAGGGGATGAGCAAGGGAGAAGGGCAGTGTCAGAAACCTGTGCCGTCGCCCCAGCCCAAGCCCCGAGCCTATGGGGTGCCTGATGCCAGCTTCTGGGCTTGGGTTCGACCCTCTGAACCCTCTCCTCACCACACCTCTGAGTGCCTCGCTGCCCAGCGTCCAGGCTCCACACCCTGGGTCAGAGGGGATTTAAAGTGTGTCCGTATGCCGTGGGAAGGAGGCTTCCCAAGTTGCCTTGAGTGCCTGAAGTCTCTAGGCAAGTTTGAGGGTGAGGGTGAAGATGAGGTGCTCACGGCTAATAAGTCTCTCAGGGGGAACTTATACTGTGGAGGAAGGAGGCAGGAGCCTGCCTCAAATCCTATGCCTGTTTATGATTACCCAGAGTCTAGCTAAGAATAGCCTCCGTATTGATCTCTCCCTTCTCTGTTCTGCCCTCCAAACAACCATATGAGGAGAAGGGAGCCCAAGCAGGAAGTCAGAAGGGGAAATCCGCTCGCTTTTTAGTCCCTGCAATGGCTTCTGCTTACGTCACTCTATCAGCCCTGTCCCTCCAACACCAGTGGCCAGTAACCTTCCCGTTGCCAAACCAGAAACCTCCGGCATCAGCGGCCACAGCCTCACAGCACCTGACACCAACGACCACCCCTTCTGGAAATGCTTTCCGCCCTATGCCTGAGGAGCCTGTCCTTGCCTTGTTCTCTCACCTCTCTTCACTGGCTCCTCTCCTCCCTGTCATTCCTTCATGGAAGTCCTTCCCATTCTCTTCCCTTCTCCTTCTTCATGGTAACTCTCTGAGCAATCGCAGCATCTCACCTCTCACCTCCGCGCACATGACTCCTTTCTCTCACACACTCTGAAACTGCACTGTCGCCAGAACTCTGTGATTTCTCTAAATTACTGCAGTAGCCTCCTAAATAGTCTTTCTGCCTCCTGACTCCCCACTCCGGTACATTATGAGTTCTTCCCTTACGTTTGCTCAGCTGACCTTAAGCCACAGCCCTGACCACGTCATGCTGTCACTGACAGACTCTTCAGCATGGTTTTCAAGATATCAGTGCAGCCCTGTCCAGACTCCCCTTCCAGCCCTATCCCTACAATTCCCCTTCAAGACCTCTGGCAAAACTGGAATCCGCGTCCTCTGACAAACGCAATGTCCCTGCTTAGCTCGTGCTATTCCTACCACCTAGCCTGCCCTTCCTTATCTAGAATGTTTGCACGTCCAAGCCCCAGCCATCTCCTCTGCTCGGCCGTTCGCTCGCTCTCCCGGGGTAAGTGGCATTCGCTGCCGCTGCTCTCCCACCGCCTTTCCTTGTCCTTTGCCTCATGGCATGTATCACAGCTTAGTCATCGTTCTCTTGCTAGACAGGAGGTGCCTCAGAATTAGAAATAGTCCGTCTTTGCCCCCATTCCCGTCCCCAGCACGGTACATTGCACAGAGAAAATATTTATTGAGGGGATAAACGAAGTGAAGAGCCGGGAAGACGACACCCTGCAGTCCCTCAGAGTGGTGCCAGAGTCCTGCCTTCACCCTCCTTCCTTAGGTGTCAGCAAACATCAGGGGTCCTAGTCGTGAACTTGGCTGTTAATACAAATATTTGTTTATCCCCTACAGTATTCAGGCACTGTGCTGACCCTTCAGTTAGCAAAAAAGAGGGACAAGACATTGTTTCATCCCCTGGTGAGCTCTCTCAAGGCACTTGAAATTTCATTGGGGGAAAAACCCTAAAAAGGCCATTCTTCTGTAGGAATTTTGGAGATTTCTCTCTCTTTTACACCTAAGATTTTAAAACAAAAACAGGCTCTCTCTGCCTAGAGGAGCCCACACCAAATCTGTATATTTCCATCTTTCTCTCCTATTTCTTAGCAAGCTCTGTTCTTTCCCCCATTTCCCAAATAAATACTTAAAAAAAAGAAAATTAATTCGGTCTATTTTGAAAAAGTGAAAGGGGAGAAAACAGCTATTGGAAATAGGGAAATCCATATGTACTGAGCTCCAAAGCCGGGCCAGGCAGACCGTGAGACGTGCTCACCTGTCCCACCTTATATAGGGAGGTCAGGTTATTCCCAGGGCATGTGTGGGGAAGCTCAAGCTCAGAGATGTTGAATGGTCCACGATCACACAGCTAGAGAGCACCAGATCTAATTCTCTCCCCTCTTTACCTCCACTGCCCTGGCATGTTCTCCACTCCCCTGCGAGGCCCAGTGGGGTCTGGGGCAGAAGAGAACGCTGGCGGCTGTGCACTTTGGGAAGGCTGAGTGGAAGCACTGAGGTTGGCTTGATCTTTAAAAATGAGCAGGATTTTACTGGGCAGAGAAAGGTGCACAAGGGGGTCTTACTGCAGGGAGAAAACAGCATGAGAAGAAAGGCCTAAAGGCGGGAAAATGTGAGGTGCGTTCAGTGGAAGGCGAGCAGTAGGTCAGTTTGGCTAGAACTAGAATTGCATCCAGAAGTGGTGGGATATGAGTGGAGTTAAATGATGAAGGTTTGGCCGTTGACTGTGAGGAGACAGCAAAGGACTTGAGAAAGGCGGTGCCCTGACACAGTCACCCATGGGGACACGGGGGCCTGGTCTGATGTCAGCAGGCTGGGGGGCTAAGGAGGGCTGGCTCTGGGGTCCATCCAGGACACAGTGCCGTGATCCGCGGTAGGAGGGTGGCTCTGTGGTCTCACAGCAAAAGCGGTCACTGTTAGGCCCTCACTCTCCCTTTCTCCCGAGGTGCCCCAGCTCTGCCTCTCCAGGAGTTAATATTTAGACAGCAGAGGGGAAGCGTCCCTGGTGCTCCCCTCCCCAGCAGGTTGGCACGTGGGGCGGGCCAAGGCGGCACTGGAGTGAGACGGGACAGAGAGGCCTGTCGCACAGGCCCAGGGGAGGGGGCAGGCAGCAAGGCCACAGTCCAGTTGGGACATCCGGCACGAGTGACCTTGCTGGGGGGCAGGAGCCCGGGCCCCCTGGTTTGGGCGCCAGTGCCCATCCTCAAGGCGGCAGGAGACTCCAAAGCCTAAAGGTACAGGTGAGTCCTGGGAGCAGCCTCCTTCCTGCAGGGAAAGGCCTGGAACGGCCTCCTAGGAAGCCTGGCCTGGGGCCTGAACAAAGAGGCCCCTGGTTCAGCATTGCCTGTCTCTGGGGAGGAGACAGCCTGCAGGAGGAGGGCAGGTGGGGGCCAGGAGACCATTCAGCAGGCGTTGAAGAGTGAGGGCCTTTCCAGGAGGAGGGGGGCTGGAGGCACAGCAGGTCTCTTCCGTGGGATGTGGACAGAGAGGAGGTGGAGGCAGGAGTGTGGCCTGGCTGTCCCTCCTGACCCCCCTGCCAACGCGTACGCACACCAGCGAGGAGTGACCTTGGCAGCTACCGCTCCTCGGGTCGACAGAGGGAGCCCTAGCTCCGCAGCGCCCTTGGCTCCAGGGCCGGCAGAAGGCCCTGCCAGAGGTGGCTCCTTCTGGAGTAGGGACTGGCTGGCTGGGCGTGGGGGACAGTGGGATGGGGGCCTGGTGGCATTGGAGAGGAGCTCTCCGAAGCTCTGATTTTCTCTAGGTCGAGGGAGAACAAGGGTTTGGGACTTGGGAGGCGTACTTGGATACAGGGGGCAGAGGTCAGGTGGGGGCCAGGGGCTCCCTCTTCCTGCCCAAAGCCACCCCTCTCGTCCACCCGTGCAAGGCCAGCTTTGGCCCACATTTCTCACCCCTTCCCTGTTTTGTTTTTGCTTTTAATTGCCCTTCCCTAGCTTCACCCTGGGCTTTCTGGAGTGGGGGGACTTCCCCTCCAAAGCCAGCCTGCTCTCTGGCCCAGAATTAGGGTTCTCCTAGGCCACCCCTGGAGTCCATCCTAGAGTCTTCAGGAGGAAGACGCAGGGAAGGGGAGACTCGGTGGGGGCTCGGTGGGAGCCCCAGCTCCTGAAGCTTTCCCCCAGCCCCTCAGCCCCAGCAATGAGAGGCAAAATCTCACCAGGGCCTCCTCCCTCTTCACTGAGCAAGAGGCTGTAGGAGCCACTGCTTCCTCCTCCTCCCCCTCCCTGCTGCTGCTGCTGAGGCTGAGTCGGCCCCGGGCTGCCGGCAGGTTGTCTTGGCAACAGGAGGCGGAGAGGAGATGCGCGGAGGGATGGAGGTGTATGTCACCGAGGAGACTGCCGTGCTCCTGCCCCACGCCCCAGGCCCTTGAAGGTACCGGAGAACCCTCCCTCCTCTCCCTGGTCCTTTCCCCTTTGAAATCTCCCCCCTCCCCATGCTTGTCTGTCTCGGGAGGATGCTCTCCCCCCCCACCCCCGCCGCCGCAGGCCCAGTGACTCCTACTCATTTCTCATCATCACCTCACTCTAGGTCCCTGTCCACAGCTGTCCTTCCCAGCACCAGCTCGTTCCAATCCTATCTCTGGGGACCCTGGCACTGGAAGGCAAATCTCCTGGGTGGGGTCTTGCGGGGGGGGGGAGGCAAGGGGGAGGGAGTGAGAAGCAGGGGAGGAAACAAGGTCGTGGGGGGAGAAACAGGAGTCCTAAACTGCGGAGGTGTAAAATCAGCCAGTCCTGGGTCTCACAGAGGGACGGAGGGAGATGGTTCAGGGCTGGGGTGGGGCCAGGGCATCAGCTCTCTTCCTCTGCCCAGTCCTGATTCGAGGGCAGAAAGGGTGAGGTGGAAGGGACAGAAAGCAGAGAGGCTGGGCTGATTCCGGAGCTGGTGATCAAGGTGGGGGTGGGGGGGAGGCAAAGAGTGGGTGTAGCTCAGTGGTTGAAGCGCCTGCTTCCCGTGTATGAGGTTCCGGGTTCAATCCCGGGTCCTCCTGGAAGAGGGGGAAAAAAGTAGGGGCTTGGCTAGCTCCTCCAAGGCTCTGCTTCCCCTGCACCTTTCTCTGTAGCTGTCCTCTGCTCTCTCCACCCCCACCAGCTAAACCTGGATTCTATCTACCCTTCCCCAGCCTTTTGGCAGCCTGCCTTGCTTTCCCCTTTTCTTCTGGAGCCTGTGCTCTTCTCTGTATTCCACTATCCCAGATCTGCCCTTCCCTTCCTGGCCCCACGTGTCACCACCTGTCCCTTGGAGGAAGAGATCCTGGGGGCACACTGTCTCCTGCCCACTTAGATACCAGAGTCCCCTCCCCAGGTTCTAGATTTCCCCACCAACAGCTGATAGGGTCAGCTGACCTGACCGGCTGTGGGCCATGGTTACCAGGGCAACAGCCAGGCTGCCTAGGTAGGCAAGTTTGCCCAGGAGGTGGCGGGGGAGCTGGGGCAGGGTGAGGGGTCAGCAGTCCAGGCATGTTTAACCCTCTCCCCCCCACCCACCCCCCATGCGGGGCACCGATGAAGCCAGAGCTCTGCGCTGAGCCCAGGGGGAATCAAAAGGCCGATGACAAGGCCCGGGGGTGGTCGAGGTTTTCCCGGGAATAGAGTAGGCACAGCCCTGTAAATTTCAGTACTGAAATGGGATCACCTGGGAGGAAGTTCCCTTCTAAGGAAGCTGCCCTGGCGAAAACTGGGGTCCTCTTTGCTCACTTTCCTGTGCCCTGTTGCAATTCCCAGGGGGATTCAAGTGGCTGAACTGGCCAGACTGAGTCTTCTGGACTGAAAACCTGGTTTCCCACTCTCCAGGAGAGGGTTAATCCATGGGTAACCAGTTCTAGCGCCTCTGCCCCCACCCGCACCCTTCAGCACTCCAGACACAGCTGGGCCCCTAGAGGCCTGTTTCTGCCATGAGGTGATGGGGCAGGCAGGGCAGGGGGTGGAGATGCAGGTGCTTGGAGAAACCAGGCACTGTCACTCCCCATCCCACCCCCCAAAACCAATTGGAACTCTGGCTGTTCAAGAGGCGGCCTGGGGGGCTGTCTGTGTGCGTGAGAGAGCGAGCATTGCAGGGCCTGTGTGGGGTGTGTGGGAAAGAGCTAGCGATTCTGCTTCGTCATGATACCCGGCTCATGCTCCCCTTGTCTGAAATGGACTGAGCTGCTGCAGAGCCGAGGTGGAGGAGCATGCACACAGAGACACACACCCTGCCCTGGCCGGGCCACACACGCTATCAGCTGGAGGTGGGGAGGGTGCAGGGAGCGTGCGTGGGGGGGGAGCCGGCGGCCCGCCCGCCTCCCAGACGCGGACTCCCCAGCACCAGGGGAGCCGAGCAGCTGAGGCTCCTGGAGAAACAGGGTGGCGGGGAGGGGGTGGGGGCCCAGAGAGGAGACCAGACTGTGCAGCAGCGGAGACCAGCTCCCACCCCACCCACCCACCCCACGCCGGCTTTTTTTCCTGTTATTTGTGCTCTGGGGAAGCGCGGCTGGGTTCCTGGAAGAGTCTATTAGCTGGGCTCCTGAGAAAAGGCGGCAGCCGGTGGATCTGGGCCTACGGAGCTGCTTCTTACGCAGCCTGGGGACCTCAGAGCGTCTGGGCCACACTGTCTGGGAGGAGGTAGGTGCCAAGGGGCTCCTGCTTTTCTTCCCCTCTGGAGGGGGTCAGTTATGGTCCCTGGGTCAGTGAGAGAATGGGCTCCATCCTGGGACGAGCTGGGTTTCATCTGCTCAGAGCTCCTTCTGATTGGGGGAAGACAGGTTAAGGGGTTCTGATCCCAAGGGAACACTGCTGCCACCCCAACACCCCCTTCCTTGGCTACTCTGCCCTGCCCACCTCGCTGTGTGGGCCAGAAAGTAAGCTGATGGGATGCCCGGGGTGCTGGGGTGAGCCAGGGGAGCTATTCCTGCTGTGCTGAATAATGGGGAAATGAAGCTGTTGCCTGCCTCCCTCCCACCACCCCCCAAAATACCCTCGAAGGCTGGAGAACTCATCTAGAGGTTTGGAGCCTGCTCCTTAGGGGGAGGGGTCTGAGGCGCTCCCTCTCAGCCCCGGGGGCTAGCCAGACTGGGGTGAGGGCCAAGGGAGGCCGGAGGATGGGTGGCAGGGCGTGGCCACGGGCCTCTCCCAGCTCTGCTCTCCCGGTGCTCACTGCTGAAGTGCTGGAAGTGGCTGGCGGGGGCCAAGCAGACACGCAGGCATCCAGGGGTCCCTCCTCAGTCTGGCAGGCTGAGCACCCTGAGACTCACCTGCTGTTTCCTTCCCCAGGGGAATGTGTTGCCAGGGTGTGAGAGTCCAGGGGGCAGGAGCAGGGCGAGGAGAAGGAAGGCAGTCGAGCTGGGGGGAATGGGGGACCCAGGGAGGCCCCAAGGAGAGCCGTAAATGCAGGGGTTCTCTGTGGGTTGCCATACACGTGCACGGCCCGGGGAGGGGGCGCAGCACGTGGCGAGGCTGGCCGAGGGCGTAGAGAGCGTGTGCCCAGGTGCGGACTGGCGGGTGGGTGTGAGTGGTGTCGGCGAGGACCGCGTGTCATGGGGGGGGGGCTCTCTGGGAGAGTGGGGGCGTCATCTCACAAGCAGGGCTGCGTAGTCTCCCCAGCGCACATCCGTGTGCGAGAGTTTTGCAAGCGTGTTTCAGCATGGGGCTCATCTGCCTGCGCTAGTCAAGTGCCTGGGTCCACACGTGAGTCCTTTCTCGGTGTCCATGGCCTCTCTGTGGGCAGGGGGCCACCTGTGGGTGACGTGTGTGGGTGCCGATAGGGACTCCTCCTTGGCAGTCCCACGCGTGTATGTGTAAATGGGGGTGTCCTCCAATGCCGAACCTGGGGTGCAAGATCCTTCGCTCTCCCCAGCACTATCGATCCAGCTCATACAACCAACACTACAACCTGCCAACAAGACCAGTTATATATACATAGAGACTGGGGCGAGTGTGAGGGGCTGGGGGAATATATAGAATATTCAGAGAGTGTGTAGAGAGAGGGGTGTGGATGTCCAGGCAAGCGTGAGAAAGAGACTTAAGAGGTACCGGGGATCGAACCTGGGACCTCGTATGTGGGAAGCCGGTGCTCAATCACCGAACCACATTGGCTTATTGTGGTTTTTTTTTCCTTATTCATTTTGCTTGCTGTTTGTTTTGTTTTGCTTTGCTTTTTGTTTTTTTCAGGAGGAACCAGGAACCGAACCCGGGTCCTCCCATGTGGGAGGCAGGTGCTCAATTTCTTGAGCCACATCTGCTCCCCAAGAGCGTGTGCTTATTTGTTTGGGTAGGAAGCGGGGAGGGCACAGGGTCCCCATGCTGTGGTCATCAAGAGAATCAAGAACAGGTGATGGGTGCAGATGTAGCTCCGTGGTTGAGCGCCTGCCTCCCATGCACGAGGTTCTGGGTTCAATCCCTGGAACCGCCTTAAAAAAAAAAAAAGTAAAGAGAGAACAGGTGAGGATGGAGCCTCAGGCTGGTCTCAGGGATGCCCTCCCCACCACCACCGCCTGGTCTTTATAGTGTCACAGGGGAGCCACAACCTTAGCCTTAACAGATAGAACCGGGGCTTGAAAAAAATATGGGGTGGGAGAGAAGGAGAAAGTGAGAAGAGGAAGGAGGTAAGCTTTGCCATCCTTAGACCAGGCTGGGGCCTGGCCTTGGGAGGGACACTTCTGGTGCCTGAGCCCTCCCCACGTCTCATTTGGGCTAGCGTGGGTGCCCCACCCCATGCCATTCCCCAGAGCGCACACAGACCCCACAGGAGCACGCCGGATCCCTCCCCCGCCGTGGCGGGCCTGGTTCCTGCCCTCTCTTCCCCTCCCCACCCTGGGATGCTGTTTTGGGAACTGGTGACCTAGCTGGATCCTGCCTTTATTTCTGGCATGGAGCTGTTGCCACAGTAACTGCGGGGGTGGGGCCGGGAAGGGGAGAGAGGGAGGGAAAGAGATGGAGGGAGGAAGGATGAGGAAAGAAAAAGGGAAGGGAAAGCAGAAAGAGGAGATAGAAAGGGGAAGGGGCAAGGCAGTCGCACTGCGAACGACACCAGAGAAAAAGGAGAGGGGGACAAAGTTCCCTGCCCGCCCTGGCCCCGGCCCCGCTTGGACGGTTCGCTCATTTCATCATTCGGTTCCTGCCTGCACTAGCTGGCACCAGCCTGGCCTGACCCTGCCCGGAAGGCACAGGGCCCCGAGTCCCCTGCCCTCCCAGCAAACAGGAATCTGGGCGGCTCCACCGGATAAGATCGGCACATGGGACTCCCAGTCCCGAGTTCAAACTGGGACGGGATCTTTGGGGGCTGGTGGAGAGCAGAGCATTAATGGGATTTGACGTTGGACAGGCTGGGTAGGAATTCCAGCTCGGCTTCTGGCCATTTGGGTGGCCCCGGGCAAGCTCTCAGCCTCGGTTTTCTCCATCTCTAAGATGAGGACCTTAATTGCCTACCTTGCAGGTTGGTGCAAGGTTTAGAGACTACCTGAAAAGCCTCTAGCTCAGTGACTGGCACAGAGCAAGCAGTGGGCCCCTTAGGAGAGAGGCTAGACTAGGGGGCCTGAGGACACGCTTCTGTCAGCTGAGCCTTGTTAGGGCGCAAACCTGGAAGGTCTCTGTGGGCGGGTCTTATCACCCACATCCCTGGGCGTGGGAGGCTCCATTGCCATGGAGATGAGAGGTGGGGCTGGGCTGGTGGCTAAGATAAGGCCAGGGCCAGGGTAGCACAGCTAGGGGAGGGGGAGGGAAGGATGAGAACCTGCTGGCCTCCAGAGCCCGGGGTCCACTGAGACGCCCCTTCCACCACCTGGACTTGCCTTCCTCCCCGCTTCCCTCCCTTTCCTTCCATTTCAGCCTCCCTTCCTGCCTGCAGCCTGCCCTTTTGGTCTCCGCATGCACTATGGCTGCTGGGGCTCACAGGGATGCACGTGCAAGGCCAGGGATGTGCACGGGTGGGAGTGGGGTCGGGACTGGAGGAGGCGAGAGTGTGTGTGTTGACGCATGAGGAAATTAGCTGGGGGTAGGGGGTCTACACGTGGGTGGAGTAGGCAGTTGCCTGCACAGTGCCATTTGAGAGAAGCCAAGAAGCCTCTCTCTGTCTCTTTGTCTCTCTGTCTGTTTCTGTCTCTCTCTCACACTCACACACACTCCCTTTCCCCAAAACATTTTTCCTCTTGGCCTTCCACAGCCTAAAAATTTCACTAGTGAAAACTGCATTCCTTAAGGCTAGCCGCAAGTTGAGATGCAAATTACACCACCCCACCCCACCCCCATCATTTCCCTCCTTCGTGCCCCATGGAAGTGATGTATCTGTATCGGTCGCTCTCAGACCCCAGGTTGGGGAGGGGGACTATGAAAAGGACCCTGGAGGAACATGGCGCTGTGCCAGAGCACAGGAGACCGGATGGTGGGTCAGAGGCGCCGGGGACCGGAGCCCGTGCTGGAGGGGCTCAGAGCAAAGTTCTGCCCAGGCTGGTATGGAGGTTAAGATTTGGGAAGTCAGACAGACCCAGGCTGGAGTTCCACATAGTGAATCCTTGACAAATTACTTTAACCTGTTTCAAGTTTCCATTTCCTCCTTTACAAAATTGAGATAGTAGCCCAACTCATGGGGTTGGGAGGTAGGGTTTAAATGGAAACAACCTGTAACTTGCCTAGCAGCCACGAGGTAGAAATCCTATCAGCAGTAGCTGGCAGTTCCACTACAAGCATTATTATTTTGGACCAGGTTTCTGGGGATGGTATTTGTGAGGGTGGGTCTCTGTACGACTGCCCCACCCTGCACCCACCCACCCCCGACTCCTGCCCTGGATAGATATGGATATACAGTCTTTACTCCACTCTGTAATCCTTCCCCCTTCAAGGGGAAGGGTGCCGGGGCACCCCAGGCTCAGCCCGAGGCTGCAGACCACGCGGAAACTCTCCGTGCTCCCTGGGCCCTCTCTGCAGTGCTGCAGTGCTCCATCCCCCCAGTCATCACTGCAAACCTTTTTCACTTTCTCCCAATCTCAGTCCTAACCACATATGACACAAGCTCCCCAGTGGGCCTCTCTAAACGCCCCTGTACATTTCCCAGCTTCTTTCCCTTGTCTCTCCCATCGGGGAAGCATGTGCTTTCTTTCCAAAGCTAATCCTCCACTCCTCCCTGCTGGGACCTTACGCCATCAAATCCCCCCTCGCTCCTGTGGCCTGGGCTCTCCCCCTCTACTGCTCCCTCTCCGCCACCTACAAACATGTTTAAGTCTCTCCCTTGTTTGAAACCCTGCCCTCAGCCTTGCTTCCTCCAAGGTTACTCTCCTTCAGGAAAGTAAGTGCCCTTCCCTCCACGTGTGCCGCCCGGGCTGTGCCCTCGCTCTCTGTCATCCCGAACAGCGAGGCTTCACCATTTCTCCGCAGATGCTCTCAGAGGCCACCAAGTCCCGAAATCCAAGCCGTGGGGACCTCACTTCTCTTGGCACTTCTCTCCTCCTCTGCAGCAACAGACTTCAGGCTTCCGTGACTTTATGCTTTCTTAGTCCTCCTTCTTCCCATTCTCTCCTAATATTTATTGAGCACTTACTGTGT
This sequence comes from Cabassous unicinctus, assembly GCA_029593785.1. Taxonomy (NCBI): domain Eukaryota; kingdom Metazoa; phylum Chordata; class Mammalia; order Cingulata; family Chlamyphoridae; genus Cabassous; species Cabassous unicinctus. The sequence continues at coordinate 109 of JAQZBX010082461.1, read as the reverse complement.
ATCAGACACTTTGCTGAAAATACAAAGACTCACTAGATACATTCCCCACCCCCCACACCCCCAAAGGACCATCTAGTTTTCCTTCTTTTCTGACTGTGCTCTCTCTCTT